>JAUPMG010170950.1:0-10599 GCA_031762675.1 Pachysandra terminalis
TTTACATGGAAGTATCGTATCGACCTGGTCGATACACGATACGTATCGCGCGATACGATACGATATTTTGATCTATGAGATGAAGATGTAAGTCATGGGGAGTCAAGAGAACATTTCTATGTTCATAGGGTTAGGTCACGGAACTAAAAGGAGCTTTAGTTATGTTGAAAATAGGAAAAGCCTTGGGACCAGATAGTATTCCAATTGAAGTGTAGAATGCATAGGGGAGATTGGTGTAATGTGGTTGACCAAATTGTTTGATTGAATTTTGAGGACTATAAAAAATGCTAAATATTTGGAGAAACACTGTAGTGCCTATATGTAAGAATAAAGGCGACATTCAGAATTGCATTAATTATTGTAGAATTAAGCTTATTGTGGGAAATTGTCATGGAGAAAAGATTAAATAGCGTAACTTGAGTGTCAGAAAATTAATTTGGCTTTATGCCAGGGATTATTGAGGCTATCTTTTACTTTGACAATTATTTAATTCTAAAGAGAGGAGAGACCTTCACATGGTTTTATTGATCTAAAGAAAACATATGATAGATTGTCTAGAGAGTTAATCTTGTAGATTGTGGCCAGAATAGGAGTATTAGTTAGAAACATTGAGGTTATCAAGGACTTGTATGAGGGAGCGCTAATTATGGTGAGAGCAATGGGTAATGTGACAAATGAGTTTCTAGTAAGTAGTAACAACACATTTACATCGTCAGTCAGCCATGGGTGCTTTAATTATGGTTGAATTGACAACTAATATTCAAGAGTAGGTACCTTGGTACACGCTATTTGTAGATGATGTAGTTTTGGTAATCCAAACTGGAGAGGGAGTCAATGCAAAACTAGAATTATACAGGGATACCCCGAAATCAAAAGGTTTTACAATAATATTGGTCGATACACAATACGTATTGACCGATATGATACAATATTTTAAACCATTACAATAAGTCGAGTTAAGATTGAGTGTTCCACAACATAAAGTATATATATTGGAACTTTAACGCAAATGAAAGTAGAAGTAATGCAAAAGAGAATCCTAAAAGCAACCATTTCTGCTATCTTAGATCAGTTATCCATGAAATATAGGATTTTGTTTAGGATGTTGCATATAGAATTTGGATGATAAATGAATTGGTGCTTGTAGAGTGTTGTGATTAATGTTGGGAAACAAATAAATAGCATATTCATAAGATAAGTGTAAACGCTAAGATGAGGATGTTGAGATAGATTTTTGGGAGTTTGGAAAAGATAAGATGAGGAATATACATATCCAAGAGTGACTGTGTTGCCTGAATAGGAGATAAGATAAAGAAAGTAGGTTAAGATGGTCGAAATGTAAAGAGAAATTCTAGGGAGGAAACGATGAGAAGGTGCAAGGTGATACACATTAAAGGATCTCGAACATAAAGAAAAAAGCCAAAAGGGACCATGATAGCATCGGTCAAAAAGGTTTTAAGCAAAGCAGTCAGAGATGAATACCGCTAAGGAGATGAATACCGAAGTAAACGTAGTGGTTAGAGATTTGTTATCGGCCGGATACTCGGTGAACAAGTTCGTGGAAGCGTTGTACCTAGTGGCAGATCTGAAATGCTTTGCTCAGGGTAGTGACCATCGAAGAATCTGGTGGAAAATGGAAGATCGACTTACAAAGATGCCAGTTTGGGTTAGAAGAAAGATAATGTCAAAATAGATATGGCACTAGGTGGAAGGACACTAGAGAAGATCAGAATTACTGTTGAACGAAAAACCATTACGTTCGAATTAGGTCGTAACCAAAATAAGAATCACGTTAAGGTGGCTGAATTGAGGTTTCAAGGGCATTCATGGATCTGGTTTTCAGGTGAAGAAATTGGCTGGCTGGGTAAAATGTTGTGCAACCTGTGGTCAAACCAGAACAAGTCATGCGAGTTAGGGTCAATGAGAAGTGGAAGTCAGATATTTATTGCAGAGGTGAGGGCAAACATGAGAGGAGAAGTGTTAAAGGTGACCATGGTGGGCCACAATGAGAAAATCCATGTTTTTCCCTGCATTGGAGGAGTCTTGGAAGTATATTGCAGACTCGATTAATCAACTCTTGGGGATCAACCGAAGGGGTTTTAGGGGGGCAGGAGACAGTTTTCAAAGTTTCAAAATCATCTTGGTTGGGGGTCCTCCAAGAATCACGATGAAATCAGCGTCGGAAGAATTGGGAGTTAAACCTCCAGTGGTATTTATGGGTCCGACTTGTAGCTGAGGATGAAAAATCTCGTTGAATGGGTTCTAGTACATCTTCGGCATAAGGAGACGATTGAGGCTGTCAGTGGGTTTCTGGATGGCTCACGAGTAACTTCGGTGGCCCACCGGAGATGGGAGGTGGCTCTTCTTCTCAGTATTTGATGACCGTGGGGGAAAGATCAGCCAGTCGCATCCCGAGATTCGTATGGCTGTTCGACCATCGTTTTTGGTATGACGTGTATATTGAGATTGAGTCGAAAGGTAGGTTTGCAAGTGTCGAAGGATGCTCCGGCATGGTGGGTGAGATCAGTGAAGACGTTGTTGACATGGCAGCTAGAAATCCACGTGGAAAACCTCGAGAGAGGAAAGGTCTGAGTGTAACTGTGGAGGGAGGCGCAGTTGCTGGTGACAACGGTTTTGTTGGGTCGTATAGTATCTAGATGGGAGAAGGGAAGTTGGGAGAGAGGGAGAGGGGTAGGTTTTCAAATGCTTTCCTAGCGTAGTTTTTTTCTACGATTCCTTCTAGTCTTCACAGGAACTAAAGGAACCTCATTCTCAGTTGACTTAACAATATCCAAAGGTTTATTCACCCCTGACGATAATCTCCTGCACTCCATCTTCAGATTACCATGAAGACAGCATGAATCACACAATTTAGGAGCCCCTTCATTTATAATTTTTTGCCAGAAACCAGATTCTTTTCCCAAACCATTCCAAATCTGATCCGGACGAACCTTGGAAATATCTAATTCCACACAAACTTGGGCAAAACTAGGCCTTGACAACGTAAGTGTCAATTGATGAAAATCCTAAGAATACGTCTAACTGCCACAGCAATAGCCTTCAAGGAAGAAGTGGGAAACAAATGCGAAGGCAGATTTGGGAAACAAATCTAAACAAGAGCAAACAGCGATTCCTTCGTCAGACTGAAGGAAGGAAACCACTTATGCAATCTAAAAGAGATCTTTGGATCAGACGCGATTCACGAGTCCAAGCCTTGACAAAAATCTTCCTGCATCTTAAGCTTAATCATGACATGACGAGGGACCATCATACCAACAATGGCTTCTTCTTTCAGCCCCCATTAGGAGTTAACGTGAGATCTAATAACATCAAAACTATGTTGGCCAGCAGAAAACTTTGCCACCAAAGTATATTGGAACAATTGCTCCAATTTGGATAACTCCATGCTAGAAAAATATACAGCTGCGGCACCTTCATGGGATCCAATAAACTTAGGAGCAATAAGAATGTCTTATAGCTGTTGATTCTTAGTAAAAGCAGGAGCAAAAGACTTGCGACCAGCAGTCACCATCGCAAACGGTGACACCGGCTGCCGGATCTCTGAAGAAGAGGATGGGGCAGGGAGCAACGACTCAGACAGAGCTAGCCCAAGCTCCGGTGGGGTTGCCGTAGCAGCCATGTAGGCAAAAACCTAGAAACCCTAGGGAAAAACAAGAAACGCCCAGAAACCCTAGGATAGAGAAGAGAGCATCCAAACAGGTGTCGTTGACATGTCTCTGGAATGGTCCAGTGACATATCTTACGACAATGACATTTACAACCTTGACTATCAGCGATGATTATGTACTGTACTACGAGTTCCCGAGCCAAATCAGGTTGCTTGTACATGTGTGATTATAATTATACACACAATATTCATTGTAACAGAGAGGGAGATGCCATATGTAAATTATTTCTTTTGATTTATGAGCTTTCACTCCCTTTTTACCTTTTCCAAACCATTAAAATGAGAGAAAGAAAGAAAGAAAGAAAATGCTGTGAAGTATTTCTTATTTAATTGTAGACTTTCCCATATTTTCTATCTGTACCTATTTCGTAATTACAAAATCAATGACAACATCATGATTCGAGCGGCTGACCAATTGGAAAAATCAGTTGACCTGTGCCCCACTCTCTTTTTTGGTTTGATGGATGTACCAGGTTGAAAAGCTTTTCCTAACTTAAATGACTAAGTTGAGTTTTTAAGGTCCAAATCATATTCTTATTCAGAAAACTTTTAAACATGTCTCTAAAGCCCAGAATGTGTACCTGTATGGTAAAATAAGTTTAACAATGCTATAGGTGTTAATGCCCTTACAATTTCTAGAAGTTGAAACATTAGAGTACTATTGGTTTTATTTTTGTATATGAATAGAAGCCATTCATATCCAATATGCTGAAGGGTCCTTCATTCAAAATTGTTTCGGAACCTGATCTTAGCATGATGACATCCCTAAATTATAAATCGAAAGAAAACTGCAAACATTGTGAAACAAACTCCTATATTACACCAGTTCATATTATTTTTAAATTTTTATCAGAAAAAAAGTAAACTAGAGGAATTGGCAGTCTTTTATGAGTTCCAATTTGAGTCAAAGCAGACAAGTCAATTTATTGTGTTAAAAATGATGGGAATTCTGAGTTGTTCTGTGTGAAACAATTTTTTTTTTCCTTTAAATTTTGTTGGATTGATTGGCAAGCCTATAACATGTCCAGGGCATAAAATACCTCTAATATGAAGCCGGCATAATTCTCTGGTTCTCTCTTTTTGGGTCTTTTCATATTTTATCACCTATCATTATTTGCAACATTCGGACTGTCATAAGTTTAAGATTTTTATTTTCTTTCAGCGTTCCTTTTTCTTTGTTGTTTGTGCAGTCTGATGATGATTGCTGTAACTCTTGTGAAGAAGTTCGTGAAGCTTACCAGAAAAAAGGATGGGGAGTGACGAATCCTGATTTGATTGATCAGGTATACACAAACATTCTCTTAATGCTCTCTTTAATTAATATCCAGCACTGTATTGCTTTCTTTGATTATGGTGCAGATCTTAAAGCCTGAAATGTTTCTTTTTCTTTGCATAGAAATAATTATTCTAGATCTTTGTTGATCACTAACTTTAACATCACATTCATCTAAGATATGTAAAGGTATGGATGCATGCTAATTGGACAATGAAGCCTTTTATTCATTCCAGAACTGGTATTTTTATGTAATTATTAATTGCTGACTTTTATTTGATTTGAGGGAAACCAGTAACATCAAATCTGATACACCTTGAAGCCAAGATAATGTGTTTGCTTCATGCTATGTTTATCAAATTGTAGCGTGTCAAAGACAAATGGGAACTGCATGATTCATATGTCTTGAATGTTTCAAAAGGTGGTTTTCTATATTTTAGGGCCAGAGAATTCATCCCAGTTCTCCAAGTAATAATTGAAAACCTACTGCCCACAAAGGCTTGATTGTCTTTAAAATTGAAAAGACTACATGATATTATAGGCTATAGAGATTAGAGACCAACTTTGTCACAATGGAAGTGAATTTCTTTTCCTCAATGACATGCTATCGTATGAATAAATTTTAGCATTACATACTGCAATCTTCATAAAACTTATATTTAATATACGAGGCATATTATATTTAAGAGATTTTGTAGGATTAAGATTCATCTAGATAGCTTGCTAGATTTGCTTTAAAGCTATATCCATTGACATACTGAACTGTCGTGGCACAGCCTCATGATAACTAGTTATTGTTTCAAAAGTGTTTTGTATTGTATGTAGGATCGAGCATTTGAAAAGCCAAGGCAGAGAATTATGTTTCTTAATATCTGAGGGTTCTACCAGTCTTGTGGATGATGTACTTGACAAAACTTCTGTTAGAGTACTTTATTTATTCCTTAACACTTTGGAAAAAAGAATAATATGCTATGAATATTTCTATCTTCCACCACTTGACATGATCTAAGGAGTGTAGTTAGTATTCAAAGATGATAGTCTCTTAACATATAATTTTGTGCTTTTCTAGTGATGTTCTTCCATTGGCCTTTAATAGCCATTGAGCCAAGCTTGGGGATTTTCATTAGCAAGTGAAGCACCTAGTCACATAGTCAGTTCCTGATGATATCCTTCTCTTATATCTGGCTTCACATGAGTAGCCAAGAGTCACGAGAGGCATCTTATTTTGCTTTGAGGCTGTGTCATGGTTAGAGATAAATTTGCAAAAAACTGAGCTATTTTGGTCTGAAGAACTGAGGATAAATTAGAGATGCAAAGTCCCATTTTCCATACTTTCTAACTTGGTATGCCCTTGGGATCAAAGCTGAACTCTACTTTAGTTTTTGGAACCTATAGTGGGGGTGAGCAGAAATACCCTTGGTAAGTGTACAATATTACAAATATGCCTAATACATAATATTACAATACGCCCCCTCAAGCTGATGCAAAGATATATCACGTGCCCAACTTGGTTAAAGATCCTAATCATCTTATTTTAATATGAAAAGGGGGTGGGCAGAAATACCCTTGATGAGTGTAGAATATTATATATATGTCTAATACATAATTGTTGGACTTGTATTATTGTTTGAGTTATTTTTTGTTATGGTCCAAGGGTATTTTTGTACTTTCTCATCTTTAGTATAAATATTTTTTAAGTTGAAGGGGTTGCATATGTTACCCAAAATCTATTCTCTAATCTTTCTCTTCTTCCTTTCTTCTTCTCGTCTAATCGTAACTCTTCAATATTTAACACTTCAACTTGGTATCAGATTGTTTGATCCAAACCTAGAAGCCATTAAAATAGTCTAGAGGTCGTCGCGAGGTGTTGAGAAGGGTTGATGTCAGCTTCTGTACTACGATGTCATGCTGCCGTCATCATCTGTACGGACACCAAGGTTCAGCGATGACTCTCTTTGGCTCGTCTCTCTTGGTGATTGTGGTGATTTTTTCAGAATTGTTTGAAACCATTTCATTGGTTAGAATGTGATCTATAAGGGTCGAAAATCTTGTGGTATGCTGTTGTGGTTGATGGTTGATTGATCGGTTAAGTTTCTTGACCTATTTTGTTCTCTATAGAGTTCAGCTTCTATGTTTTAGGCTTCCAGCTGTTCGGTAA
This sequence comes from Pachysandra terminalis, assembly GCA_031762675.1. Lineage (NCBI taxonomy): Eukaryota > Viridiplantae > Streptophyta > Magnoliopsida > Buxales > Buxaceae > Pachysandra > Pachysandra terminalis. The sequence goes on from JAUPMG010170950.1 coordinate 7,120, forward strand.
TGAGTTTGTGAGTTGCATTTGGTTGTTTCTGAATTCTCTTGGCTCTGGTTCATCTGTTATTGGCAGGTTAATCTATTATCTCTTGGTTTTACATTGTTTGAGTTGTTTTTTTGGTTAAATTGGATCTGTCTTGGCTGAGAAAAAACCCCCATTACTTAAGGATACTGAAATGCCTAAATCCATTACCTCAAGAAAATTGATTGGTTTGAATCACCTAGCTTGGGCACATGCTGTGAAAATATTTCTGCTTGGAAAACGTAAATTGAAGTATTTGACTGGTGATCCTTCACCTATGACAGATGTAAAATATGAAGACTAGACTAGATGTGTGAGGATTCTGTTGTTATGGAATGGCTATGGCATAGTAGTGAACCTGATGTCGCTGTTACAGTTCAATTTTGTGACTACGGTGATTTGGGATTCTGTTGCAGAATCTTTCTTGAATCAAAGTAATTTTCTCGTGTTTATGAGCTATATGAGAAGTTTTTCACCACTAGGCAGTTTGGGAAATCATTGTCTGAGTTTTACAATACATTTAAGAATTTATGGAATCAACTACTCCAGCATTGGCCCTTCACTACTGATTTGGAGCAACAAAAACATCATTGGGAGGAATTTATGATTGCTTCCTTGCTATCTGATTTAGATTCTGATCTACGTCGTTTAAAGATCAGATCCTTACTAGTGAAATCTACCGCTGCTAATGCTTATTCTCGATTGTTGTGCTCAACCTTTGGACATAACTCCAATGTAATTAGTTTCACTGTCAACACTTTAGAGGCTTTTGCTTTAGTCTCTAGTAGTGGGAATCGTGGCTCGGATCTTGTGGCAATGCTCATGGTAATTATGGAGGCTGTGGATTTTGTGGTGGTGGTTGTACAGGTTGATGTGGTGACAGGAAGTGCGATCATTGTGGTGGTATTAATCATATTGAATTTTATTGCTGGGTGAAGTATGGTAAGCCAGATTATGTGCAGCAGGTTACAGTTGGTTCTTCATAACCGCAATCTCCTACTTCCTTTGGACATGTTCCTCCTAGTTCTGTTTCTCGTGATTCACTATCACAACCCACACCTATGAGTCCGCTTGGGGGCCCAGTGAGGTCCTGATTTTAACCTTCATTCCCTCGGAAAAGGGAGTGGTAGTCGATTCATAGCCAAGGTTTTAAATTTCGATTTCGCTAGATATTTTGCCAAGGGGGGCATGGTGAAATTTCGCCGAAATTTTGGCGAAATGGGGAAATACCACCATTTCCCCAAGGGGGGAAATGGCGACATTTCGGCATGCCGCCGAAATTTAAAACCATGTTCATAGCTAAAGCAGGATTGAATGAACATTCATTCACAAAAAAACTGAAAATATAAAGATGCTTGCTATAAATATTTACAATGTAAGCAGCGGGAAACAAAATACAGCTCTAGGTTTAAAATCAGATTTGCTGTGGATACCAACTCAAGTATCCCCAAAAAGAATCACAATCCCAAAATATCATAGTATGTACAAAAACACTTTATAAACATTACAATTTTTCACTAGTAGAAGTAGTTGTCATCTTCTTCGTAGACCTCCTCCCTAGCAACGCTCTCGTCAGCAACGATCTCCTTTAAGGGTCCTGAAATGTTTGCTAAAAAGCATGAGCTATAAAGCCAGTAAGGAGATAATTTCAGGAATATATAAGATTATCCTAGAGACTAAACATTCACAATACTTTCAGTCCAAGCAATACGGAAGACATAACAAATGCAATGCATGAGGTAAATTGTTTATTATGCATACTGTGCACCTAATTACAGTAATCACCAAGGTAAGTTAACAAACAATCTAGTATGCTATGCAAATGCAACTCTGTTAGAGTGTCAAGGTAGCATGTTTCCTCTTGATCCAGTCTTTATCCGGGGTACCCTAACAACCTGAATTCGCCCCAGGATGTTCCAGCAACCTGAAATCATCCCCCGTCGTAACGGTCTAAGGAATAGAGCTATTCTATGTGTACAACATAGTTGTAAGGGCTTTCAACCTAGGAGGCACAATCCCCCCACTTATTTTTGTTCAATGGTAATCTACCTAGGCTTGCACTCACTTGCGGTATCCCTCAGGAAAACACGACACTTGACAAAACTACAGAGATTTTTCTCTGATCCTTGGCACAATGCCCTTGGGGCAAAAGAGTCTATTGGGTTAGCTACTCCCTCAACTCAGTCATGTCAGTCCCCTCACTAGATGTGAAGTTCACATCACTCTCATTTCCAATCACAAGACGCAACCGTGTGGTCTCGGTACATAGGGTCACACTCTTCGACCAAGCTATGGTCTAGAGTCAATGCGGTGCTGTGAAGTGTGCACATTAGCTAAACATACATTTCATTGTGTACAGGGTGCATTAGAACCAGCTAGAGTATACATTCCACACATTTCCATTTCATTTCCACAATAACATCTCACTAATTCATATTACATGGTGAAACCTTCATTATCATTCATACTGGAATGCATATATCATAAAATTTAACCACAAACTATGCAAATGTATAGCTACTACAAACACCAAAGTGTAAGTCTAATCTATCAGGTTCGGCGAGGTCTTCGGCGGAACGAAGGCTGTCTCGGCGACCTCTTCGACGGACCTCTCTGAGATTCAACAACATTTCCAGGGAGCTGCTTTTCGGCGACCTCTTTGTCGCACTGAAGCCAGTTTCGGCACGCTGAACTGATACTTGGCGACCTAACCATTGACATTCATACTCGGCGACCTGTTAGGCTAGCCAAGCAGTCTGCCCTTGGCCCAGAAATTGTTCGGCGACCCGAGGAGGCCGCCGAACATCGCGAACAGTCTAAAAACAGGGGTTTTTTCCCCAAACCACATTCACAATCTAATAAAACATTCAAGTGCATTCTTTATGCAATTAAACCAACATAAATCCATTCCAAAACTTAACATTACATCAACATGAAATAATGAGACATCAAATTTATTCTTCAACAATCTAACACATGTTAGGAACATGAAAAGTAGAGGAAAATGTTTAGAAATCTAAGATAAATCTATTTACATTCATGAAATTATTCACTTACCTCTCTCAAGAAATCAAAATCAACAAAAACCCTCACCATGCAAGCCCTTCTCTTCTTCCTTCTCAAGTTCTCAAACCAAGCAAAAACCCTAAATGAGAGAGAATCTCATGAGATTCTCATTCTCTCTCATTCAAACCAACTACCATGCCAAGTGTCCTCATCTTAGCCTTTAAATTTTAACCACTCAAGTCCTAGCCTTTGAATCATAACCACTTTAATCTAAGCCATACACCTCATTCAAAATAAGATTTTACAGCTACTCTAATCTCAACTATACACCTCATTCCAACTAAGATTTTACAGCTTTGCCATTAATCCAATCACACAAAGGGCTAAACTACTATGTATAGCACTAAGACCAAACAAACATCACAAGCACGATCGCATGGTCGGATCTAATCCGATTGG
>JAUPMG010170971.1:0-10599 GCA_031762675.1 Pachysandra terminalis
TAAGGATGAAAAGAGTTCTAGTTTAAGGAGGAATGTTCCTCAAATTGGATTCGTTCAAAAGGAATGTTGAAGGATTAGTTGTTAAGTTTAACTAACATATTTTGTGGATCTTATTGTGTTTGCAGATAATTCGGGATCATAAGATCAAAGGATCAAAAGGAGAATAAAATCATATGTGAAGAGAATTGGATCTGATTTGGAGATCTTACGTTTCCAGGAATGTTGTAACAGTTTGCAACAGAATAGAAGATCTCCAGGAATTCGTAGGATAAAGGAATGTTCCTTAAACAAGTCTATAAAAGAAGATTAAACATCATTGTTTAAGGCATCACTTCAAGCAATTAAAAATATCAAACCAGAGATCGTTGCTTCAGTTCTTTGTGAGAAGAACGGTAAGTCTTCGGGAGAAGGCGACTGCATATTGAAGGGAGTTCAACCATGCATATTTAAGTCAAGGGGAGCTCACTGATAAAGGCTGTAGAGTTGATTATACACAATGATGACAATGTCTAAAGAGGGAGTCTTTATCTTGTATAAGACCAACTGGTGTATGTAATCGTTTTCTCTATAGTGGATTGTTTCTAATCTGGATGTGGTCCTGAGGAGTAGGTGTATACCGAACCTCGTTAAAGTTCTTGTGTCAACATCTTGATTATCTTAAGGAATTTATATGTTTGTTTTACTTAAATTTTGATAAATAATATCCTTAGATCTAACAGTTTTCCCTTCAATTTCTCCATAAATCCCTTCTCTAGGAAAATTTTGGAACTCCTTGACATCCTTAACAATTTTCGAACATTCGCCTCCAACCTGGCTTGATTTAGTGCTTTAACTGACATAAACCATACAAAGATAAAAAGGAAAAAAAAAAACGAAATATCCATTAGTATTCTTTCAACAGAAGAAAAAAAAAAAAAAAAAATTGTGTACAAAATCTAACATAAATTTTAGAAAGAAAAGAAATAAAAGGGTATTTTGATAAATTAATTAGTTTAAATGTTAGGAAGGTTTGTTTAGCTATAATAATGAAAGTATCTGATCTATGTGATATGACACTGAGTTTCCCTCTTAAACTTCCTTTTTGAAATCACAAGTCTTATGGTATTTAATCCCTTAAGGAGGGCTATTTTGGTCCAGATAGAACTGAATATGGTGATATACTGATATCAGATATGTGTGGCTTATGTTGGAGTAGGAATGTAGGACCCATTCCATAAATTAATGTTTATAAACAATCAAATGCCTAGAGCATTTGATGAACAGAGTAAAAAAAAAAACTGATACAAAGGAAACGAATCAGATGGCTGAAATCTTCCAATCACTCAGATCCTGATCAAACAATATCAATGTCCATACATAAAATAAATAAATAAAAAAAAATAAAAAAAACTTAAATCTCTCGAATGTGCTTGTCATTTTAGATCAAGAATATTAACTTTATCCTTATTAAACATTGATTATATACTAGAAAGCATATTTAGGTCCATTTGATCTTTATGTCCAGTATATGGTCCACCAATTGAACGGTTTGATCGATGTTTTAGTTGGCCACATGTGATATACAGCAAATAGGGAGCATCATCCTCCAAGTTCTTAAAGAGGATATTAGTTACTCTCAGAGAGGGGGTGAGTTTCTGAAATTAATGGAAAAAATTAGGGGCGTTATCTGATATTTACTGTGAATTGGCTATAGTGAAACTGATTTTAGTTTTACCTATTTGAATCTGAGAGATGAGAAGGTCATCATGGATTACAATGACTGTTCTTGATGGGACTATCACGGAGACTTGTTCTACTCCTTCCAATGGCTTCAGAATCTTCTCAGTGAGAGGAATTTCAGATGAGCAGCAAAGTCCCAACACATCAAAATAACTTTTCTGGAACTTCTTTGTTCCTTTACTTCTATCATTAGCAGCCATTTCAGTTGGAATATTTCTGCAATAACAAAAAGAATAAGAAAATGAAGATAATTAGCATATACCCATTTCAAAATAATTACAAGTAAACATAATTTTGTGGTTTTCAAATCATGATTCATGCAAAAGGGTATCTGAATTCCATCTCTAGAACTTTTTTTTTAATCTCTAGAACTCCTAAGAAGAAGAAGTAATATCAGGTGATTGGTCTAATATCCAGATGAAAGAATTACAGGAAAAAAGGAAAATTCAGCTTTTGTAACTAAAGATCAGATGAAAGGGTATCAGATTGCAAAGACAGATGAATGGACTAATGAAGAGGAGAGAGAGAGAAAGAGAGAGAGAGAGAGAGAGAGAGAAGATACCAGTATGTTTAAAGGCAAGATAAAAGTTTGTTTGAAGCCATTATATTAAATACAAGAACAGGGCAACTAGGAAATAACTGAAATGCTGGCCATGAATCTTGATATTCCAGAAACCTTCTAAAGAAGAAAGTAAACAAGAAACTTCATGTTTTAGATCAATAAAGCCGTAAAAAAGGAAAAGAAAAAACAGAAAAGAGAAAAGAAACTTTTCATTCACCCTATCAGAAATCTTAATATATAGAAAGACCTCTGACAAATCCCAAAAACTACTATTTCTTATATGAATAGCTGAGATTCTCTATCAAGAACCCCAGAAAACTTGTATAATATATAGATACTCAGAGAAGGACTTGTAATAAACAAACTCATTGAGCTTTGATAGGCTATGGAGTCTCTTGAATGCTTAAGTAGACACAGCTGAGAGGCTTTAAGAAGGCAAATAAAGCTATGAGATTGAGAGGGCATATAGGCAAAGGAATAGGGAACATTTCAAAAGCAATTACATATGGTTTTTTTTTTCTTCTTTATGAGAATAATTACATACTTTTTCTTTAATGCATTATAAAGAGAAGTGAAGATTCAGTAAAATCACAGAATGGATTCCAAGTATGAAACCACAGAACTTTGTCTCAATCTCTCTCTCACTATATATATATATATCTTCTTTTCCTTTTTTTTCTTCCTGACTTCCCACATTTTTTAATAATACTGATTTCTTAGCTACTTGATAACAGCTGCTAAGAGAATTAAACCATAACAAACACATACACACATATACATACATTCAAATATGCATTTAACATTTCTTAATAAAATATAAAAACAAATACTTTAAAGAAATTTTTTTCAGAGAAAATTAAATTATTTTCTAAAAGTATTATATTGTAAACATTTTTTTGATAAGTAAATATCATCACAGAAAATTTAATAATTGTCTAAAAACATTACTGAATTTTATTTTTCAGAAAAAAAAAATATTTTTCCATGCTGACATATTTCATTTCCACTGATCTGTTTTAATATTCTATTATTGTCACCTTCCCTTCTCTAAATAATCAAAGGAAACTGAATGCTTGATTTTTAATACCAAAACTACAAATGGGGTCCAGAAACATAAATAAATAAATAGAAAAGATTACGTAACGAAACAGCTATTTTATTTAGTGGGTCTTAGTTGAATTTCTATTTTAAACACAGTTTTATCCTATGGGGTTACTTATAAAAATTAATAGAACTATCTATAGTAAGGGAAGAAAAATTTTCAGATATTGTACTTGAAAAATTAGTGTAAAAATGAATATTTTCTAATATTATGAGTGCAGTCCAATAGTATTAGAGTGCATCTTTTGTTTAAGGGTATAGTGCCCCTTAAACGAAGGTTGGCCTGAGTGGAACGGCCCCGCTTAAGCAAGTGGTCTCGATTTCGAGCCCTTGTGGATGCAGCAACCTTTCTTGGGAGAGGTCCCTGCCTTGGCGCCCGACCGTACCCCAGAGGATTAGTCCTGGGCAAAAGCCTAGGGATACCTTGGGAAACAAAAAAAAAAAGTATAGTGCCCCAAAATTTTATTGGGGTATTGCAATAATAGTTATTGTGTTTATATTTAATAGGATGTCAATTTTTTTTTTGAATATTCAAACTTGCCATATTTTTTTCCATAATCTTCAGTTTACGATTATATAACCAGAGTAGTTTGACCCAATTTTGACCCATGGGTCAATTTATTAACACATTGGTCAAATTATTAGTCACATGGTTTGAAATCTGAAGAGAGTTCTATGAGTGGATTGGGTATTTGGTACCTAACTTGACACCAATCACAAAATTACTCGGCTCTTTCGTGCTTGGTGTTAAGGTACATGCCAAATACCCCTCTAGAAATAATTTTTTTTTCTTTTAAAACACTGAAGTTGTAAATTTTTGTTTTTGTTTTGTTTTGTTTTATTATTATTATTATTATTATTATTATTATTATTACTATTATTATTATTATTATTATTTAATTTAGAAATGAGCCATGACCACGCAATTAATAAGAAAAAATGGGCCTATTTTTCAAGTTCCAAACAAGGTAAAATATGGTAAGAAACTATAACCCTAAAAGATCCCAATTAGACCCTAAAAACCTATATCCTAACATTAGTGTTGTTATGTCGAAACTAATGCTATTGAGACATTCGGGAAATACTGATGATCCAACCATAAACTCCGCCAGTCAAGCTCGGCATTGAGCTTACAGGGGCAATGTTCCAAACCATTTTTTTTGGGGGGGAGACGGACGGGGACTAGGGCTATAATAGTAATTTTATTTTTATTATGTTTTACCCTAATTACAAGGTATTTATCATACTTTCGTAGTTGCTCTTTGTAACACTTTTTTTTTGGGGGTGGGACGGAGGACTAAGGCTATAATAGTAATTTTATTTATCATACTTTCGTAGCTGCTCTTTGTAACACTTTTTTTTTTTTGAGCTTTGAAAAATAGTAGAATCTAGTGTGCATTTGTGGACGTAAGCAGTATTTATCAAACCACATAAATCTATGTCTTGTGTGTGCTTGATTTCATTTTCATCTTGCTTATCTTTCTATTTTAACAATTAGAACATCCCCAAATACTTAATCCTAAAAACTTATCTCCCAAACATTAGAAAATTGTTAGACAAAGTTAAACGTGGGGAGGGATAACACTATCTTGAATATCATAAGCTTTTCTAGACCTTGTGGTAAAGAACAATGCCACAACCGTATTTGACCCAAGAGATCCAAGTGATGCCCCCACTAAACAACACCGATTGGATACCCATAGAGATATTCTCACAAAAAAGAACAGCAAATGGGCAGAGGTATATCGCTTCGTCTGCAATAAAATCCTGCCATATCTCCTGCGCATTCAACCACATGATCCCATGTCTTTTCCTTGGGCCACTCTCTCTCATATACATTGCACAACGTCTGATTTTAATTTTAATATCAGCCAGTAACAATGAGTTCATCTTATCCTTCCGATAACGTAAATATAATATCAATTAGAAACATAAGTTAAGTTTAATATCAAAGATTTTGTCATTAACTAAGAATTTATTCATGACTAAAAATAAGAGACATTGATGATTAGTATAATAAAAACAAACAAAAGAAAAGTAGAAAGAAGACTGATTAACCAACAATGGTAATCTCAGCGGTCGTGACTCATTGGCAGGCTAGACCAAGGTTTTTATTCTCGGGAACTTGGATTGGACCGGTCCGGGCCGATCCCGATCCGGTATTGGATCGGCTGATCCTGGTCCGATCCAACTTTTAGATCGTTCTTTGAAAAAAAAATAATAAATTGGACCAGACTAGATCGGTCGGTCCGTATCTGTTGGATTGGTCCGATCCAAAGCCAATTGAAAAAAAAAAATTGGATTGGTTGGATCGGCTGATCTGTATCGGTATCGATTGGATCGATCTGATCCAAAGCCACTTGATACAATAAGTTGGATCGTGGCTTGGGATCGGACCGGTCCTGGCCGATCCCGATCTGGATCGCCCGATCCGATCCAGACCGATCCTTGAAACCATGGGCTGGACTAACGATTGTTTGGATCGAGAGTAGCTTCTCAAGGGGGTAGTGAAGATCTGTCTGAGGTTGAGAGCAACAGACTTTAACCGGATTGATTGGTGAGCAAACGGGCTAGTTTCAATGGTCCTGACCTACATGTAGATTGGAAGAGCGCCCAAGGCTGAGAGCAATGACTCTAGGGAGAAAGTGGCTGGAGCGCAAGAGAGGACCAAGCACTGTTGTTGCAAGGGAAGTAGAGGAGAGGATAAACGACCGTGGGGTCTGAGCAGCGTTGCACTGGTCTTGTGTTCATTTTGCTAGGGTTTGAGACAGGATCTCTTTGGGTATTTATAGCCCTTCTTCGACTGGCTAATCAACCATTCTATTCGGTTGTAATAATCGTTCCCGTTTCATTAATGTGCAGGCTCTTGTTGATCGTAGCTTTATCACGATTGTGTCTTCTCTTGTTTTGACACCCTGGACCGACGAGTAAACCTTACTTGCTAGTACTCATCTTCTTCACGTGTCCCTTTCTCATTGGTTACTCCAGATATGCAAATATTTGTACGAAACAATGCTCTTTATCTTCCTTATGTATCTTAATATTCTGCCATTTTGAAAAGACGTTAGGAAGGTAATTATGATTTCCCACATGCCATTTTCTTGGGAAGGAGCTGACTTGGTCAAATCAGCTATAAATCCTTCCCGCTCAACTCTTACCCGTTTTTTCTTCATTGCCTCTTCATATTTTCTTTCTCTGTATCTTCTTCCTCTCCCTAAAGCCCTCTTAATTCTCTACAAGTTCTCCCATCCTTTTCAAAAAACTTCAACAATGTCGAAACAGATGAAGGGAACTTATTCTGTTGTTGGTTCTGATCCGTCTCCTCTCAACTTGTCAATCATATTGTCCGCAATGGTTGATAAAATCTCTAATTAGGTCCTTTCGAAAACTTTACCTCTTTCTTCTTTAATACTAGGTCCTTCTGTCAACCCAACCTTTCAACCATCTTCCGTATGTGACCTTAATCTGTTCCATCCCAAAGTTATTGGGAATAGGCTTTTGCTTTCCTTTGAGGATTTGGACTGGCCATTCTGGACCACCGGTCGATCTATTCGTTCTTGGCCACGAGCCAATAAGGCTTGGAACGAATGGATTGACCGTTTGACTCTGCTTGCTCTGACTCCTAAAAACGGTCTGGGATTTATGAATTTGTTCAGCACTCCCATTTTGAAGTGGCAATGGACCATAGCATACTGGCTATGCCCGTTTGTTTCTGGAGCTGCTACAGCAACTGTTTTCACTTTCCTTACAGCCTCATGACCCCAACGATCATGGACATTGCTGCACTCATTGGTCTTCCACCTGTAGGTGAGTATGTCAATCCTATCCTCTCGGTCGAGCAGGATAATATCTCTTTTGATAACCAGCATGCCCATGTTGCTTACGGTACCTATATCTTTAGGGAAAGGAAGTTGAACAGTCGGGTGACCGTTCAAGAGCATTTCTCCTTCCTCCCAATGCTTCTCTGCCGAAATTTGCTATGTGTTGCTCTGACCAAAGAGTATAGCACGCTGGTCGTTTCCCTGACGGCCGGCCGTAGGCTAGCTCTTGCTCCTTTGATGCTATCCTCCCTTTATTGCTGTTTATACGAGCTTTCCGTGAACAGGCTTGCAACCGTTGGGGTTCTCCTATGGCTCCTCACAATGGTGGTTTTATGAGTATTTTCCTTCTGCTTTTTTTTTTTTAAAGATTGGTTCCACCTATCTTGGGTTTAGAATATTTTCACACATGGAATGCGGATTACCATCAAACCACAAGAGTAAAAGTAACAGAAATAGCTTTATTAACAGAGTGTAGAAGCTATTACAAGTTAAACATCATAAATAAAAATATAATCCCAAACGATCGATGACTTCAGATGAGTCATGACCCCAACATCCATCAAAACTCAAATAATCAAAACCAAGTTTATTACAACCCCAAAACTCTCGAAAGAGTACAAATCTATCAACATAAAGGCATAAAACACAACAATACATCGTATCCGTCCTGATCCTGCTCATCCTGCAACATGAGAAGTTGCGTGAGCTTAGAATACCCAGCAAGAAATCAAACTGTCATCCATCCTCATAAGATGTCAATTCAATCAAGCAATGGTCAGGAAAAACAGATATGAGATAAAAAAAATGTAAATAAAAATGATTGATTTATGAATGAGATGTAATGGTGTGAAATGCATCAAACAGATGCTTTAAATGTATGCTCAATCAAGGAACACAAAGGATGGTGAGATGCAATGAAATGATCTGAGAAAATATGTCCTATTAAGTGTCCCTCATGTATAACATCTCAATCAAATCAATTTCGGGACAAAGGTCACTAGAAACAGCCGGATGCCTCCTCTTCGTTCCAAGCGCTAACCCACCACATGCTAATTTATGAGTGTACGATACTCAAGGGATATTGAACCTGTATAGAATCTCACAAGAATCATACCATAGTTTAAGTGGGACCTTTCAACCCACAGGTATATAGTCAACCTCTCTGGAAAGCCTCACAAGGACAATGTGTAGTTTCCACCTCCTGGGCTCACTTAACAGTGTACATCAGCCTAGCATGCATGCATTATTAACTAGGACCCAAATGATAATCACCAACGGAAACTATCCACGCGCCCATACACATGGATAATCCGATTGGGGACCATCATAAGCTTCCTATGATGTTTCCAAAACAATATAGTTACCCACAATCCAATTACCAACTCAGGCGAATCACAATACCAAAGTATGGTCAAGTCCAAAGTTGAAGTGATGATCACAATGCATCATGGAACATCAAGTTGATTCCTCGCAGGTAGGCTCAAGCCTTCCGATCAATCTTGACTCCGAAATCCACATTCCAAATCAAATGGCATAAGCCCAACAACACTCACCAAAAGTCCACCCTTTGTGCCCTTGTAATGGCCTCATTGGCAGACCCACCGGTGTACCAGTGCTTGCCGGTGGGGTTATTACAGTGCAATCTGGGTCCCTGTCGATAAGCTTACTAGTGTACCGGTGCCTACCGATGGGTTGCACCCTGTGCATTGGCATGCTATCGGCAGAGCCACCGGTGTACCGGTGCTTGCTGATGGGTCCAACCACGCCCAAATACAATCCCTATCGGTAGGCTCACCGGTGTATTAGTGCATGCCGACGAATCGCGATCTGGGTAATTTCTGGGTCACGGAAACCCATCTATTTGGTTTCAAATCCCACCAAAATCAATCCCAATGCCTCCAAAATCAACATACATCAACATTACACAAACTAAATCATGCAAACAGCATTGTATACCACAACTAAAATCAAAAACTAAGATCACATGCATTTAAATCACAAAATCACCTTGAATCTTGAACCAGACATGAAACCTTAGGAGAACTATACAGTAAGATTAACTTACTTCATGATATCTTCTAGTTCTTGCAACTCCTTCCTCTTCTCTTCTTCTTTTCCTTACTTTTTCTTCCTTCTCTTCTCTCAACTACAAGGGAAAAAGGTCTAGGGTTTCAGGCTCTAGATCTGAACTCTTTCACCTTTCTCTTATGATCTCCCACTCACCAATTAGGTTTTGAGGTTAAAGGGAATGAATGGGAAAGGGAAAGGAAACTGTCCTCAATCTTCTCCCATTGCCATCCTAAGTCATCCCACGAGCACAACGCGCGAACCATGCATTCCAATTCAATTAACTTTTGGGTAATTCCTCACAATACCCCATTTGCACATTAATTGCACTAAGGCTCCCAAATCAGAAATTTTAGATTAAAAAACTCCCCAACCCTTAATTAGCTTTTAAAACCATATGGTCAATCATCACAACAATGTATTTAAATTTTCTAAAAATTCTTAGGATTAAATTAAGATATTATCTTAGTGGATTTAGGTCCTTACACCTTTGAACATCCTTACGCTCTGTTTCAGCCATTCCTAATCCACACTAATGGCCCAGAGTGGTTGTCTGACCAAGACTTCTATCTTGATGAAGATCCTGAGGCGGCCGTTCCCAGGGATATGCTCTGGGCGAGCTACTTGCTTTGTCGAGACCTCCCCTTTGGTGGGATTATGAGTGGGGGTCTTGAAAAAAATCAGAAATGTGGGGTTGAGGTTTACTTCCCCCACTTCTGTGCCCGTCAGTTTGGACTGACTCAGGCTGTCCCGATTCCTCAATGATTCTCTCTGAATGCTGATTTATCCGACCGAATCATTATATACTATCCTAAGCCATACAAAGAGCTTACCAACTTCTTTTGCTTCTTTACTGAAGAATTTTCCATGGCTCTCCCTCTGAGCTGCCCTTTCTCAACCGCTGCTTTCAAGACCTGGTGGTCTTATTATATCCACCGGATTTTTGAAGGGCCCCTTGAAGAATATATGGCCAGATTAAGTCCTCAGCTGAGAGATTCCGCCTCCTCAAAAGATCCCAAGGTGTCCACCCCGAAAAAACCTAAAGGGATGAAGGTTGCCTCCTCTGCTGCAACTCTGTCACGACCCGACCCCGATAGACCCTTGTAGGTCCACGTAGATTGAAGGTCACGATCTTCACTTCCTCACAAGGAGAGTGGCGGTCACAGATACAATAGTCTTTAACAGAACTTAAAGAGAATAACGTAATTACAAAGTATAACGGAAGTACTTCGAAATCAGTTCTAGGTTAAATATCAGATTTCTATACGTAAACTAACAAAATATAAGGAAAATGGGCATTACCCTGATCATCCAAAATAATAGTTAAAA
>JAUPMG010170982.1:0-10598 GCA_031762675.1 Pachysandra terminalis
GTTATTTCTTTATTTATTTTCCGTTGTGTTTGACTCGATTGTTTTGGATGTAATAGACTTAGTAATTATTTGATTAAATTCAGTAAAAGTAATTTATAAAGTCTTATATGATATTTCTATGGTTTGGATCTTATTGCTTTCCAGTCCCATAGGAATATGGAGTCGTTTGAACCTAAGGGATTCCCACGTGAATTTCCTTTAAGTTTGGATCGTGACACTGTGACGCTCGGCATACTCTAGGTACGCCGAGTTTAGGCTCGGTGAACAATCCAAAGAGCGAAACTTCAAAATAGAGGGTCAGCATGCATTCGGTGTACCGAGTTGGTACGCTGAAGCACGTTTCGGGTGTTTTTCTATTGGGATTTCTCCGATTGGGTTCCTACAACTCAAGGGCGCTTCGAAAACTAGTTTTAGGTCATTGGATTGAACCTATACAATTGATAAAAGGGTTCTTAGGCTTCAAGTTGATCATTTTCTGGGTTGGTCTCTTTGCTTGTGCATGAATGTGTACAGAGGTTTGGTTATCAATACTTACATATTTTATTAATAAGATCATGGGAAAGGGGTCAACACAATCAAACATAACCTTCCCATGGTCATAACATTAAAATAGAAGTAAAAACGCAGGACATTGAAAGAAAACTCACATAGATTTGTTGTAGAATTCTCCTAGGGTTTCTTCTTCTTCTTGGATTTTCTCGGTTTCTCTTCTTATCCTAGCTCCACGAAATTAATTATCTTTGGGATGGTTTGGATCTCTGAGTAACTTTCTAATGTATAAGGATCTAAAGGTATTGGGTTATCTTTAGGAGTTGTTGTACTTCAGGGAAATTTGGGTTTCTATTCCTTCTAGGATTCTACTACTAAAGTTGTTTCTTTTAATTGTAAGGCTTCTAGATGATTTATTTAGTATTCCTATTCAATTTATATTAGACTTAGGTTTATATATTATTATTACTATTATTATTATTATTATTATTATTATTATTATTATTTGTATTATTATTAATTATCTTAATCTCTATTTCTGGTTTAGGCCTAGTCAGCAAGTCAAGTTGCTTGACCAAGTCAAACTGTTGACTACGAAATATATTAATCGATTACTTATAAGTCCTTATTAATTAGCTAAGTTGCTTATAAGTCTTAATACATTAATTAAGCCAATTAATTTATATTAGCTTAGGGGTTCGAAAATGGCTTACAGGTTCAGTTCAACTTATGGATTTCAAATAGGTTCATAGTAGTACAAGTTACCATCTTAACCTTATTCTTAGTTATAACTTATTAGTTTAGACTTATTAGATTATACTCCAATTAGATAACTTTAGTCTTAATTACTTAATATCTATTAGGTTTTATTAAATCACCTTTTTAACCTTAGATTAAAGTTTTAAAATATTCTGGTTCTTACACTCTACCCACCCTAGAACAATTTTGTCCTCGAAATTCATCTTGGTGTTCTGCTAACTTTTTGGTGTTTTAATTTTTGATAGTTAAGTGATTTAAAATTTGAAATCCATTAATTTCTAGGAAGCTTTAAGATAAGGTTAAGTTTTTAACTTAGGATTGTAAAAAACAACAATCATCATGATAAGGAAATAGTTAACATATCCATTCATTAAAGTTATACAACCATTACATTCAAAAGAAAGGTTTATACATACACAACACATCAAAAGGATAGTTATACACATTACAAAACATCAAAAAGTTTAAGTTAATACTTTATAAAAACAAAATAACATTAAAAGATATCTAGAAAGTGTCGAAGTCCTCAAAAGATGATGATGATGATGAAGATGGTGGTATGACAGCTATCGGAGGGACAAGATCACCTGCTTTGCCACTACCAAAGAAGTTGTGGAAAAATTTGAAGGTCTTGTCCACGCTCTTTCGGAGTTCGTACATTTCCTCCCAGTTCTTTTTCAGTTCTTCCCGGTTACTTCTAAGCTCGGTGGTGAGATTCATTCGGGGCCTGAACGCTTGCACGCTCAATAGCTACGAGACAAGCATCCAAATCCTTGTTCTTCCGGGTAGAGTGATGGCTAGAGGAACCAGGTGGAGCTGCAGAGGTAGAGGGTCTAGGATCAGAAAATGAAGATCTAGGAGGTTGTCTCCATGCTCTGGCTGCTCCTCAGTATGAAGCTTAGGTTCCTCCTCAGTCTGAAGCTCAGGTTGCTGGTTGTTCTTCATTTTGCTATTACAGCAAGTTGAGTCTGGCTAAAAGGCTTGGCTATCTTCGGGATCTCAGGCCATCTACAAGTGAACGTCCAGTGATCCATGAGTGCGCACATGGGACAAGGAAAAGGTAGTTTTCCTTTCCGAGAGATACGAACAAATCTGATGATGTGATTAATAATAAGAGATGGGAGGCAAAGTTTTTGGCCTGAAGCTACCATGAAAAGAACTTGGATCATGAAGGGAGTGAGCTCGGAGGTGTTCCCAATCCTAGGGTAAACATTCCTCACAAAGATGGCATGAAGGATTCTATATGAAGGGAGGAGTTTGGTGGCAACTAAAGAGTTATCGTCATTCCAACTATTATATGTACCACACAAGGCTCAGGTCACTCTAACTCTCTCAGAAAGTTCCAACTCTGGTATTACACTAAGGTTGTTATTCATAGGAACATTCATGAGTTGGGAATCGAGCTGAAGGTTGACAACATGCTTTTCTCCAAGCATGGTAAAGGTGATGGTCATGTTTTCAGTGTTGATGTCAGTAATGAAGTCATACATACCTTGGGTAGCAGTCTCATAACCCTTACCACCCCATGTTAGGATGGGATGCCAGTCTATGGCCTTGAGAATTTCATAAATTTTTTAGGCTTCTACATGAATGGTTTGCTTCTCCATAGAATAACCCTGTTTTGGTAAATGCTAGGTATTTGGGGTTCATTGATGGTTGGGGTTTCTACTTCATGTGGTTCAGGTTCAAGAGGTGGAGCTCTTGTAGATGTAGAGTCCCTATTGGGTCTGGACTACTTAGAGGTTCTTTGGGTTTGTTTGTCCTTGGGCATAATGGTAGACTTTGTTTATGAAAGGTTAATCTAGGAGAATAAGTCAAGGATTTAAGATTCTAGGGTTTAGGGTTTGAAATTGAAAAGAAAAGGAATAAAAGATTTACCTAGTTCTTGATTTGATCTTTGGAGAGGTTAAAATCTCTTGGAAATTGTTGGAAAAGGGTTTGGAAGAGTGTCTTTGGGGAAAATAATGGAAGAAATGGGGTTTAAAGCTTTAAAATTCTATTTATAAGTCTCGGCCGCGTTTCAGTGTACCGAGACCACATCGAGTGGTACGCCGAACTCCCAGATTAGGTAAAATCTTAGATTTTAAAAGTTAAAAATTTATAATAAATTAAATTACTCACAATACCAAGCATTCCACTTCAAAATTTGAAGTTTTAACTTGATTAAGTAAATTGTTAGATTCACTTGAATTTGGGTCTTGGTCTGGCATGAATAGTACCTTCAAATCAGACTAAGGTCCAATTAATTATATTGGTGTTTTATATTAGGTTTTATATAATAATAATTTTAGAACTTTTATAAGTATATTAGTCCTTTTAATTTATATAAAAATCTAATTCCCAAAAATTCTCAGTTTAATGTATTTGCAACTACATTGACTTAAAATTTCGGAAAATCAGTTAGTATTATTATTCTAAGTACTTCTGAAATATTTCATTCAACAATCATATGCCTTTGATTATCATATCCTTTAATAATATGATAACCTAGTATACTTAGCAAAGACTTCATCCTAGTAGTTTCAGCCTTCAAACTTTCAGAAATAGTTGTACTTCCTATTCCCAATTGTTTATCTGGATTTACAAGTAAGGATGCACAAATCAACAATCATGGTACCTCACAATCTCACAGTCTACTAATATCTACTTCCCTTTACCCACCTATAATTTTTCTTATTTTATGACTTAATCTTCCTACACTTATTCCTAGCCTTCAAGTCCGAAGAAATATTTTAAATTATTTTTCCTTAAGTTTACTAGAACTTAGGCTCTGATATCACATTTGTCACATCCCAAACCAATTGAGATCCTTGGGATACCCAAAGGTTTAGTATGTAACTCTCACCTCATATCCCTATGGGAGTGGAAAGCATTAATCAAAACATAAGCGGAAGTAAAATCAATAGTTCTATTTATAACTTAAGTAAAATACACAATTTAGTCTTTATTACAACTGAATTAATGAAATCTACTCGTAATTCTAATACAAAACCCTTTCTACTGTTCTTCAATTCTAGTCCCTTCCCAAACTCTCCTTATGATACTCTTTAATCCTGAAAAACAAAAATCAACATACATAAGCTAGAAAGACCGGATGAGTAGTCCTCAATTAAGAATGTTGCGGCAGGACGGTGTTCCTCATTGACCTCATTGCAAACAGACTCCTGTGCGTTTGTTCACTTCTAGCACGACGGGCAATATGCTACCTCATCCGCTTAATTTCTCTTTCAATCACGATAATAGCCGCACATATTTCGATTGCATCTCCTCTCGGCATTGTCCGTGACACATAACGAGGAACGGGAATCTGAAGTCATTGACATTCGTTAGATGTTTTAAATGCTTCTCAGTTGCATTGTTTTCATTTCCGCATGTTTTTGGGTTTTCTTCTCGCAATGTATTAAACTTTAGTTTCTTGCTTATCATCTGTAGTAACCTTGACCCTACCATTTAATTTAATTATTAAATGGTATTTAATCCTAATTGATACCTTAGGAGTTAATTGATATTAAAAGGGCGGGAATGGACCAATGTGTAAATATGATATGTTAAGGATTAATTATGTTATTATGTGATTTACGTGCAATGGGCCTAGATCCAACTCAACTGAATTAGAAGTCAAGAGGGTTGGCTGAATTGGCCCATTGGGCAAGGTATAGGTACTATAGACCTTTACTACCTAATTTGAATTGAAGAGAGAGAGAGAGAGAGAGAGAGATAATGGGTTATCCACTAACACACGTTCTATCTACGAGAGAGAAAGTGATTCATACGATCAAACAGGGAGAGGAAAAAGGGTTTTGCAGAAATCTAGTTTTGAGAAAAGAAGAAGAAGAAGAAGAAGAAGAAGAAGAAGAAGGAGGAGGATAAGAAGATTGGCGATCTTCGTGGCCGGAAATCTTTCTACATCATTCTGCGTAAACGAGGTAGGGATTCCTGCGTTTCGACGGTAACTTCCTTTATTAATGTTTTCGATGCTATAGATATAGGAAGGGTTGTATGATCATGAATGTTCTGCATATTAGATCTAAGATCTAGATAAAATAGTAGGAATAATGCTATGATGTTTGTTTTAGATGATCCATTGATGTTGTTGTGTTTACTATATTATTTTGTGTTTTTAAGAAATATATTCATGTTCTTACATCCATGGTCATACTGGGATTAAGGAACTTCACCCAAATACTCGATTGTGCACGACGGGTTAAGAGAGACACCCCACTTCCAACTCAGCATAGGGACACTCCTCGTGCAGATAGGGGAAGATATCAGCCCTATAATCACAGAGGAGGTAAGAGAGCAAGAAGCGATGTATACCCCATAAAGGTGGAACCTAGACAGGCAGCCACTTCTGATGCTCCTATAGCCACACCATTCATCCAGCAGCGACCACCTCAGCAGACTTACTTCTACTGCGGCAAGCATGGACATTACAAGAAAGGGCAGTCCGAAAATAAAGCCGAAATACTCTTTTTTTTTGTGGAAACAAGTGTGGGCCAAACAAGGCCTGCGGGATTAGGGAATTTTAGGTTTTGTTTAAGAAGGGAAGAGAGGACAAAAACAGGAGATTCAGATTTTCATTGGAGGGTTTTGGAGCTTGTTCTTGGAGGATTTGAAGTCTGGCTAGAGGAAGACGAAGAGGAGAACAAGGGCAAATGCAAGGAAGCTCAAGGAAGAGAGATTTCTCCCACATCGAGGTGATTTCCACCCTTCTTATGAGTAACTAAACCCTTTCTAGGGTATTGATGTAGCATTTCCCCTTTGACAATGGGTTGATTCTCATGAAATTGGGTTTTCTCTATGTTTGATGATTGCATATTCCAGAGGATTGTAAGAACAATTGTTTTAAAGATTAAAATCAGTTTTGATAAACTTTTATCTCGTCTTAGAAATTATTTTATTTTGATTGAATGCAAATGCCGTTATTTTCTGTGATTATAGAAACATTGAATATGCAATGCTTTTTATTGACATTCGAATAGGAAGCTTGATAGTCCATGCCTAGGGAAGACAGGTCGTGCCGCAACTTAAAGGATAGGCAGACGATCCGTGCCAACCGAAGATGGATTATGCTTGCTTCCTTGGACGATGCTTTCCCATTAGAGGGATTGATAGTCCATGCCTAGGGAAGATGGGTTGTGCCGCAACTTAGCGGATAGGCGAATGATCTGTGCTAATCGAAGATGGATTACACTTGTTCCTTATGGTGATACTTTCTTGGCGAATTTGTTGTGTGCTTGTAGCCACTCAAGTCTTATCATACATGTTTGAATTCCCTTAAATTGTGTCATCAAAAATTGTCATGTGGTTAATGGTGAAATCAATACCCTAGCCTTCATCCATCCAACTTCTAATCCAATTTTATATTTGCTTAAAATTGAGTTTTTAATTCTAAAAATAAAAAAAATAACTCATATTTCATCAATCAATTTAGCATCAATCTTGACCCATTTGACAACCTAACTCACATAGTGCTTGAGGTTTGACACCCTCAATGTGGCCCTATCCTACAGGGATTCGTTCTATTGCAAGTGGTAATTATAATTGCACATCAATTTTTGGCGCCGTTGCCAAGGACTGTGTAGCGGTTAGATTGTTAGATAATTAAGATTGAATCTACATTGATCATATTCATAAGTTTAGACATTACTTTCATTTTTTATTTATTTTATTCTTTTTATTTTTATTTTTATTTTTTTCCAGTTTACTGTTGTTGGTTTATTTGTGTGCAAATTCCATCTGCCAAGCTTGGATCGAGGGCAATTTCTTTTCGATTGACCACATATATATATATATGAAGTTCACTTCATATAGGTCAGAAAATCTGATTTTGCTTGAAAGTTCTCACCAACAGTCAAGTAAGTCTTTAATTTGTTTATATTCATTTCTTCTTTTATTTCCATCAGTGGTGTATGTTGGGTAGGTGTTCCTTGTCCTTGCCAATTCTACCTTGCGACCTAGACTTAGAACGTACTCTTAGAGAACGTAAGGCCCAAAGAGACTCTAGCTCGGTAGGAGAACATAACCTAGTAAACATGGCCGGAGAAGAAGAAAGGCCTATTTTGGTTAGGGATCATTATATCCCTACCACTTACACTTCTCCGTCTTGTCCTCAGTTGCCGCAGGTTGCGGCAACTCACTATGAAATTAAGTCTAGCATTATACAAATGCTCCCAGCCATATATGGACTTAATGACAAGGATCCTCAAAAAGGACCTCGATGAATTCCTTCAAATCTGCTCTACCATTAAGATGCAGAACTTTTCTGAGGATGCTTTAAGGATGCGTCTCTTCCCCTTTTCCCTAAAAGACAAAACCAAGCATTGGCTTAATTCTTTGGAGGCTAATACCATCAGTTCCTGGCCTCAAATGCAACATGAATTTTTGAAGAAGTATTTCCCCATAGGAAAGACTAACCAAATTCAGAGAGCTATCACTAGCTTCTCCTAAAGTGAAGGAGAATTGTTTCACGAGACATGGGAGAGACTTAAAGACCTACTTAGGAACTGCCCACACCATGCCATCCCAAAGTGGCAACTTGTCCCGTGCTTTTATGATGGTTTGACTGAACCACATAGGCAAATGGTGGACGCTTTGTGTGGTGTCACTTTTATGCTTAAAAGTGAAAATGAAGCATGGATTCTTTTTGAAAACCTTTGTGAGAATTCTCTACAACATTCTTCAGCAAGTCGTACGACACTTGGCCCTAGATCCCCTAAAACCAAAGGTCGCTCCGAAGTGAATACTTCCTAGGATGTGACTACCAAGGTGGATGCCTTGTCACAGAAGCTAGACCAACTCATGGCAGCTGGTTTTGCCCTTAGATCTCCTCCTCACATGTCCATCCAAAATGAACCATGTGCATTTTTCTCTAATCCCTCACACCATACAAGAGATTGTCCTACAGTGGGAAAATTTTATGACACATCTCATGGGCAAGTAAATTCAGCTTTCTCCAGACCGGGTATTGATCCATACTCAAACACTTACAACCCGGGATGGAGAAACAATCCAAATTTTTCATGGTGAACTCAAGCATCTAAAAATCCAGCACCTTCACATGGAATGCACAACCATGTGCATCCACAATCCAATAGTTAATCATTCCATCCCTCTTCCAATTACAGGCCTGCTTAGCAACACTTTTAGTCAGCTCCTCCCCCTCCTAGGAATTCTGCCTTTGAGGACAAGGCATTGGCTGCTCTGAGCAATCTTGAGGCAAACACTCAATTGCTAAATTCCCACTCTCAGTCCATAACAAAGCTAGAAACCCAAGTCGGGCAGATAGCTAATGCACTAAACAAAAGAGAGGAAGGGAAGCTTCTTAGTCAACCTGTAGCCAATCCCAAAGGAAAATACATAGTTGAGGGGAACACTTCCAACAGCTCTAATTATGAGCATATCCATGCCATTACCACTTTGAGAAGTGGAAGAGTGATTGGCAACAAAGTGGGGAAGAAATGAATGAGAAAGATGACCCAATTCCAATTGTAAATCCAAATGGGTCAATTAACAAGAGAGTGAGTGATGAAGCTCCTTCTATAACCACTCTTGCTCTTGAGACACCATACGAGCATCGAGCGCCTTTTCCTTAACGTCTCAAGGAGCCCTCTCATTTTGGGAAACAAGAAGAGAAGATCCATGACATGATGGAAGTCTTCAAAAGTGTGAAAATAAATATCCCTCTCCTTAATGCTATTAAGCAAGTTCCCTCATATGCCAAGATTCTCAAGGACTTGTGCACTCAGAAACGTAGGCCTAGGAGTCACACTCCCCAAAAATTCCTTCTCGCCGAGCATGTGATCTCTCTAATTCCTCATCACATTGCCCCCAAGTTTAAGGACCCTGGTGCTCCTACCATTTCTTGTATCATAGAGACCATGAAATTGAGAAAGCCCTCCTTGACTTGGGAGCAAGTGTGAATTTGCTCCCTTAATCAGTGTATAAGCAACTTGGCATAGGTGAACTGAAGCCCACGTTGGTTATCTTACAATTGGATGATCGATCTATTAAGAAACCATGTGGAATCATTGAAGATGTTATCATACGGGTGAACAAGTTCTACTTCCCTGTGGACTTTATCATTCTTGATACAGAACATGTCCCCTGTCCTAATAGGCATGTTCCCATCTGTAATGACCTAAACTCTTTAATTAGGATTTTCTCCTTTTAATTATTTATTTTTCTATATTTTTGTGGTATTTAATTTCATGTGTTTAGCTGATTAATTAGTCTTAGGAGTTATTTATTATCTTGTATTAATTGTGGGGGTTATTTTGTTATTTTATATAGTTGGGGGTTAAGTGGGAATTCAAGTTTTGAATTGGTTTTTGAGTTCAACGCATGATCTGCTTTGAGCTGGTCGTGGGGAGAATGGCAACGTGGTGTGTGCGTTGACAGAATCGTGTGGGAAAAGGAGAGTTTGTAGGAGAGAGGTTTCTATCTCTCCTTTGTGTTTAGTTCGTCCAAGAGAAGAGAGAAGAAGGGTCTGATTTTTTCTGGTTGTTGTTCTGTTGCAGAGAAGTGGTGAAGAGGTCAAGGATCTTCATTGTTCAGGGTTCTTCTTATAGTTTTCTGCAAGTATTTATTCTATGATTAGAGGTGATCGGTACACTGTTTTGATTATATAAGTGAACACAACTTGTTCACAGATTTTCTCTGTTTCTATTCTGAATTCAAGTTCAGTTTGGATTATAAATATCGATTGGTTTTGGTGGCATTTATTTAACATTACTCTCAATATTTTATAGCTTGGTTTGCAATGCATTTTATTTGTTTTCTGAAGAAAGTATTGACATTGGAATCATTGTTTTTCATAACAGTTGTTGAAAACTCTGCCTTTGGTTTTGATAAATTTTGGAGCTATTCTTTCCTTCGATTTTGAATTTTTAAAATTTCAGAATGAAGTTAGATGTTGTATGGATGCTACTTTGGATTTCCTGTGACTTTGAGAAGTCTGGGAGTTGTACAGATTCGAAAACAGAGTTCTGGGCAGGTCGCTCGATCTAGAATTTAGATCAATCGACCATAGCGATCGATCAATTGTCGCTCGATCGACAATCGCGATCGATCGACTTTTATTAGTTGTGTAGAATTGTAACTTGATTGTTGATTTCGGATTAGGTAGTTATAGGGTTTTAGGAAGGAGCTATATGAATTCTTAGTGACCTTATGAGGTCTAGTTGGAGGGTGAATGCCCATTGTGATTACTTCGAAGGCGATGTGCCTATTGATGTCAATTGTTATCGGGTCTAGGGACCTAAGAGGCTTTAATGCCTATTGTTTGTTGATGCTCCCAAACCCTATTAACTAGCCTAAACCCAGGGGTCTTAGACATTGAATTAAGAAAG
>JAUPMG010170993.1:0-10598 GCA_031762675.1 Pachysandra terminalis
AGCATAAGTTCTTCTAAGACTTAAGTAACTAAATTAGGACTTCAAATAGGATTTAGGTTAGAACCTTATAGGTTAACTACCAGATAGGTTAAGTGGGGTTAAGGGAAATAAGTATAGTAGGATGTTAGTTGTAAGGAATGCTTGTTTGTTGATTGTGCACCTTTGAAGTACTTCGGATGAATGATCAGGGGTAACTAGCCTACTATTCCTGAGGATTATGAATTAGTGGCTACTATGGTGAAGTCTATGCTAAGTGTTGGATCGTCGAGTTCACTAGGATGCGAGGATCTAAGACTGATGATTGTTACGTGAATTAATTTAAAATTACTTAGCATGCCAATGAGAATGAATATTCAAATTTCAAAGCCAATGTAGTTGCAAATGCATTAGCATGAGGAATTTGACGATTTACATAAATTGGATTTTTATATTTAAGTATGAAGATTAATAATTATAAAATATTTACATTTCATCGACTTCCATTATATTACTCTTATTTTTGGCAAATAAATTAGTTATTGGGCCTAAATCTGGTCAAGTAGTATTCATATCTGACCCGAACCAGGAAGCACGCCCAATTTATGGGCCTAAGTCTGGTCAGGTAATATTCATATCTGACCCAAAATACGAACCACACCCAATTTAATTTTCGCTAAGGTTTTCATGAATGGAGTGAATTGATGTGATAAAATAACTTCTAAAATTATAAGAAAATGTGTGTTTGGAAAATTTTCAATTTGGACCCCTAATTGTCTTTGGCGCCCTGTTCGACGTACCCTTAGACGCGCCGAATGTCGGGCCGAAGCCCTAGCTGAGCACCATTTAAGGTCATTTTGACCTCATTTCTTCAGTTCTTCTTCTTGTCTCTTCCTAACTTCTTCCTCCAAGTCATTTTCTCTCTATTCCAATACAAACCAAGCCACCAAGAGCTAATCCAAACCAAGGTAAATCCATTCTTCATTTTTACTAACCTTAAAATTAAGATGACTAGAGCTCAAACCAAGGGTAAGAAAGCTTCCCGAAAGTCCAGATCTTCTAGGGGATCTACCTTTAGGAGAGATCCATCACCAGACCCATATGAGATGGAAGATATTGAGTCTCCATCTGAACTAGAACTAGAACCCAAACTTAGGGCACCCGTTTTTGAGTTCTCTTACATGAATTTTCTTATTGAGAGATCCACCATAGCCCTACATGTCGAGTCGTATGGTATTCCTGCCATCCTACGTGCCATAGGGTGGGAACCTATCCTGAACTTGGGTGGTCAGGCAAATGAGACCCTCACTAGGGATATGTACGGGTACATTACTATGCCAGACCTAGAGACCTCCTTCATTACTTTAGTCACTCCTAGAGGATCTCGAGTCCTCAACCTCCAGCTAGTTTCTTCTCTTATGCACGTTCCCATGTTTCTTAGCGTGTGAACGTTACTACTACCATGTGTGGCTACAATGCCGAATGGAAGAATGGTAATGTGTTATCTGCCACTAGGGTTCGTGCACCTTATCGTATACTGCATGCGATTTTCCTCCGCTGTGTTTACCCTCGCACCGGTAACACTAGCGAGCTTACTCCATTCATGGTGCAAGTGCTGTACATGGTAGTGACGGGTTAGCGTCTCTGCCTTCCTTCCTTGGTGATTACCCATATCATCAAGTATTATAGGCTCACCCGGAAGGGTGACTTACCCTTCCCATGCGTGATGTGTGCTGCGGTCAGAGAGTGGTTCATCCAGCCGAGCCAGCCTGACAAAGTATTGCTCGAGAGGTCCTTCACATTCACCAACCTCTCATTGATGAAGCTTCCCCGGTATGCACACGAGTTTCAGCAGCCGCAGCAGCAGCAACCACAGGACCAACCTCAGCTACAGAAGCAGCAGCCTCACGAGGCTAAGCATGAGCCACTACAAGAGCTGGTTGATCAGCCGCACCGAGCATCCACATCGGCCACACCAGGACCTAACTATGTCCCATAACGCGGTCAGTCGATCGAGGCGAGACTCGCTGCCAAGGAGAGGGCAAACTATCGATCACATTTGAGGACTAGAGCTGCAATTGTAGAGGAGCACCGTAGGACACGGAGGCAGATGCCTCGGCTGCAAGGTTAGTTGATGCCACACTCCGATTCCTACAGGAGACCTTTGGCTACGGTCGAGTTGCTGACGCCGCACCTCTCGCTAGTATGCCGCCACCACCACCACCTCTAGCGGACCGGTGATAGCTGTGTCCTTGTTCTGTTTATGGCTGTGTAGCACCACCACCTCTTGTTGTTCATGCTTCTTTGATGTATTAGACTTTACTTTTCTTTTAAATAGTTGAATCTTGAGTCGGGCAATAGTTTGGCCCTAATTATGTAAGGAACTAGTAGTTTCTCTTTCAGTGAATTATTTTGAGTTCATGTTAGTATTCCGCAGTACTCTGTTTTCCTGCCCTATACCTCAATGAAAATCCTCTCTTTAGCCTTAAAAACTCCTTAGAAAACTTTCGGGGGCGAAATTCTTTGAAGGGGGTTTGGACTGTAATGACCTAAAAACTTAACTTCAGTTAATCAAGATTAGTGGTGGAGATAATTTGAAAATAAATTAACTAAGAAATTAAATAAAATTAGATAGCCAATCTGAAAGACCAGCTGAAAATTTAGGGATTAATTAAGATTTAATTAGTTTAATAAAATTAATTAATCACACTCATAGATTTCCGAGATCCAACTCAGACTCAATAAGAAAAGCCCTTTTTCAGGGCCCGCAAATACGAACAGTCGAGAAATATAGAGCCGAAACCTCGTTTTTCCCTTAAGTATTGTCACTATTCATAGGTTGCCTATAAAGAGAGCCCTAAGCTCATAAAACACATAATTTTCCTTTCTCACTTCTCTCTCTTGGGATTTTGGAGCCATGAAGGGTATTTGTGTAATGACCTAAACTCCCTAAATTAATTTCTGCCTCTAATTTAAATTATTTAAATTAAATTATTGTGCATATGTGTATATAGTTAAGTGTTTAATTTGACTAAGGGTATTAATTAAAATCAACTAATGAAGTTGGGGGTCTTTATGTAAATATCTTTTAAATGGGGTTAAGGCTTGAATTCTTTTGAATATTTGAACTGTTCAACTCACGAACTATGCGTTGAACGAGTTCGGCGTTTGTGGGGTGAGGTGGCAAGATGATGGGGGGTAAGGTGGCCTGATTGTGGGGGAGTGAAGGAGAAGAGCTAGGGAGAGGTTGTATCCTTAACCTCTCTCTGTCACACATTTGTTGTTTCATCTGTGAGCAAAAAGAAAGAGATAGAAGGAAAAGCAAAAAAATCTGAAGTTGATCTTGCTGTGTTCAGGAGGAAGAAGGAAGGAAAGGGGCTCTCATTTCTTCTTGCAATCGTACGCAGATCGCAAGTAAGTATCGCCTCCGTCTGAATTCGTTCATAACCTCATATGTGGTTTGTTTTGAAAGCTTCCATGAGTTTCCCTATTTTCTGTTTTCTTTTGAAAGCATATAGTGATATTTATGTTTCTGTGTTGAAAGCTTCTAAGGTTGCCACTGTTTCCGGTTCTGAAAACATCTATTGTTGTCTATGACCTGTTTTGAGAGCTTATGAAATTATCTCCATTTATGGCTTTTGAAAACGTCTGTTTATCTCTGTTTTCAGTTTGAAAATGTTTAGAATGCATCTATTGCTCATGTAACTTCTTAGAAGGATTATTGTTGGTAGGTTTAGAGCATTGTGGTTTTTGATTTATGATGATTGAGTGGAATGGGTAAGACCAGAATATGGAAATCCAACTAGAACGGAAACAAGGGACGTTTTCTGGGCAAGTGCGATCAATCGCCGAAATTGATCTCTATTGTCGATCGACCGACATTGACGATCGATCTACAATCGCAGACGGAGAATACGTACAGTACCAGTGAAGGTGATACTTCACCAAGTTAGGTGGGTTGGACCATGGGTCGAATTTGTGGGTCCCTTGTGACCGAGTGAGGTCCAAGTGAGGGCCATGTGCTTATGTGCTACGGCTTGGTGCCTATGTGCTACGGCTTAGTGCCTATGTTTTATGGCTAGGTGCCTACTATCGTGTGTTTTCTCCCCTGTCTAAACCCAACCCTAGGACTATTATGAGACTGATTATAGTATAAAGGACTTGAGATGATTTATCACGGGTAGGACGCATGTGATGAATTCGAAAGAATTATCGACGTGTACGGGCGCGTGGATAGCGGTTCTTGGATTGCATCACTAGGGTCTTACATATTATTAATGCATAACATACATTGTTAATTTGATTAGTAAGTGTACCCGGTAGGTGGAGAAATAGGAGGTCTCCGTGTGGCATGGTTTGTTGTCTAGACCAGTGGTTGAAAGCCCACAAAATAAGTTATAGGGCGGTGGTCCCTATATGGTTTGGCTGGACCATGAGTATTGTGCACTCATTAATTTAGTAACTGGTGTTCTTCGTACCATGGGTAGCTCCCTTTATAAACAAAGAGGGGGGTATCCGACTGCTCCTGGTGATGGTTTCCCGAATATCTTGGTTACTCTTGGAAGTATTGAGGGACACTTAACCAATTAAGAAAATATAGGCATTGCATCTCATCCATATGTATTCACTTGTTTTGAGCATACCATTAGAAGCATTTGAATGACACTCACAGCATCACATATCATAATTGAATCCTGCATATCATACCTATTTGTTTAAATGCGTTTATTTTGAAATGATTATGGAACTGATGTTGTGACCGAGGTCAGATGGCTTGGTACTTATATGGGCATTCCAATCTCACTGTAACTTTTCATGTTGCAGGTTGAGTCAGATTGGAGGTGGTGAGCCTCATTGCAGTTTATCCATGTTATTACCTTATTTTGTTTGCAGACCATATTGGACTGAACTATGTTGGAGAATTATTGTAATAATGACCCAGCTGAGTGCCAGTGTTTGTTATTTTTATTTCATTTGTTACTTTACTATTTTTTTTACTTTCACACTCTGTTGATGAATAAAGATTGATTTATTTCATCTTATCTTGGGTAATGATATGGAAATCCGCGGTCCAGCAATGGATCCCAAAGGTCTCACCTCGTGATCCATGCCATCCTTCCTGGGGATTTGAGACACGGGGTTAGGGGCGTGACAGATTGGTATCAGAGCCTATGGTTTGTAAACAGAGTAAGGTAGTGAAAGGACTGTAGAACTAGGTATCACATACAAACATGAAGTTAGGAGAAGAAACATAAAAATCAAACTAGGATAGTGTGATGATTGATTGGTTGAATTGTGATATGCATGTGAGACATGAGAACATAGGATTAAGGAGTTAGAGTAGAATCTAATAGTTATATTGTGAATTTGTAGATGGCTGGACGTAAAGGGAGGAGGCCGGCTACTAGGGGAGCGTCATCCTCTGCGCCCCAAGAGGAGCCACCGATTCCGGATGTCTACCAGATACTTGGGGACATGGCCGCTATGCAGCGAGATCAGATCCGACGGGATGAGGCCCGGAGGGTGGAGCAGGACTTGAGAGATGAGGCTCGTAGGGATGAGCCGAGACTAGTAGCTGTGGCGCCGGCTAACTGGGTAGAGAAATTCAAGAAGTTGAGGCTGCCATCGTACGACGAGCTGGGTGAGCCTAAACTTGCACAGGACTGGTTGCATGACATCGATAGGATCTTCCGGACGATGGAGTGTCCTGAGAGGTCTCGTCTACTTCTTGCCCCCTTTATGCTTAAGGGTGAAGCCCTACACTAGTGGGAGATGGTGGAGAGGACTGCGGCAGTAGTTCTGACTTTGGAGGAGTTCAGAGTGCAGTTTCTGAAGAAGTTTCTGCCCAGCAGCTACCGTAGGCAGATGGCCATGGAGTTCATGCACCTTGAGCAGGGTTCTCTTACGGTGGCCCAGTATGAGGCGAAGTTTGCCATGATGTCTCGTCATGCGCCTCATATCGTGGCGAGCGAGGCGGACCGAGCCGCCAAGTTTGAGGAGGGTTTGAGGATTGACATTTGATCTAGGGTGGTACCACAAACGTTCGGGACGTATGCTGAGGTCCAAAAGAGTGCTCTCCATGTAGAGTTGGATCTGGACAGAGCTGTCGTTCAGAGAGAGCAACTGCGACAGAATAGACGTGACTGTGGCATTCGTTATCAGCCGTACCAGCAGAGACAGGGTGCAGGCAGATGGGAGGACAGAGTTCAGAGGGCTCCACCGGCAGTTCCAGTTGCTTCTGTGGGTCAGAGGCAGCCCCAGGCACTACCTACCCAGCAGCAGCAGTTCCAACAGGCAGTACCGGCACAGTAGTAGCAGTTTAGGCAGCACGACAGACGTGTGTGCTACAACTGTGGGAAGAAGGGTCATACCCAGTTTTACTGTAGAGCAGCGCCGATGACGGATGGAGGTAGACAGGTACATCCTCAGCCAGCACTGGTCGGTCGGACCAATGTCATGGTGGGCACAGCGGTAGTGCAGAGAGACGACCGTGCGTCTAACGCGGTTGTCGAAGGTACACTTCACATTTCCCATACCCCAGCACGAGTTTTATTTGATTCTGGCACTTCGCACTCCTTTATTTCTAGTCGATTCATGCTTTGTTTGGAACTTCAGCCTAGTACACTAGAGATTCCTTTATGTGTGGTGAACCCAGTAGAAGGGATAGGCACTCTACACCGAGTATGTCAGGCTTGTGTGGTTAGAGTAGGGGACCTAAACCTCGAGGCCGATTTGATGGTGTTAGACATGGTGGACTTCGATGTGATCTTCAGCATGGACTGGCTTCTGCCTATCATGCCAGAGTTGATTGCTTCGAAAAGACAGTAGTCTTCGATCTCCTTTGTGGTAGACGACTCACCTTTCTCGGGGCAGAGAAGGATGAATACCAGACCGACTTTTTGTGTTCAGCGGATGGGGGTCAGCAGTTATCCTTGAGGGATATACCCACAGTCCGAGAGTTTGAGGTTGTTTTTCAGGAGATTCTGGGTTTGCCACCCAGGAGGGAGATTGACTTCTGTATCGAGCTGGTGCCTGGCACATCTCCTATCTCACTTGCGACTTATCGGATGGCTCCGATTGAGTGACGTGAGTTGAAGGAGCAGTTAGACTGATTGAGTTCACTTGGCTTCATCAGGCCGTGTACATCTCCATGGGGTGCACCAGTGCTCTTAGTTAAGAAGAAGGATGGATCGCTTTGTCTTTGTGTGGACTACAGACAGTTGAACCGAGTGACTGTGAAGAACAAGTACCCACTACCCACGATCGACGATCTGTTTGACCAATTGCGAGGAGCTCAGTACTTCTCCAAGATCGACTTGAGGTCTGGATATCACCAGTTGAGGATCAGAGAGGAGGATATCCCCAGGACGGCCTTTCGCACTCAGTATGGTCATTACGAGTTTGTGGTGATGCCATTCGGGTTGACGAATGCGCCAGCGGCATTTATGGACCTGATGCACAGGGTATTCAGACCTTATCTGGATTCGTTCGTGGTTATATTTGTGGATGACATCTTGATTTACTCGAGATCGAGGGAGCAGCACAACTAGCACCTGAGGATAGTATTACAGACATTGCAGGAGCACCAGTTGTATGCAAAGTTGGAGAAGTGCGACTTCTGGAGGGAGGAGGTGAGATTTCTCAGCCATGTGGTTTCCAGGAGTGGCATCTCCGTGGATTTGTCGAAGGTGGATGCAGTTCTAGGATGGGAGAAACCGTAGAGTGCATCGGATATTAGGAGCTTCCTTGGTCTGGCGGGTTACTACAAGAGGTTCATAGAGGGATTTTCATCCATATCTGTGCCATTGACCCGACTTACTAGGAAGGGAGTGAAGTTTGAGTGGGACGAAAAGTGTGAGACAGCTTTTGAGGAGCTGAAGAGGAGATTGACTTCTGTGCCAGTACTTGTGATTCCGGTCAGTGGCCAGAAGATGGAGGTGTATATGGACGAATCATTGCAGGGGTTAGGTGCAGTCCTGATGTTGGATCGGAGGGTTGTGGCATATGCATCGCGACAGCTTAAGACACATGAGCGCAATTATTCCACTCATGATCTCAAGTTGGCGGTGGTGGTCTTTGCCCTAAAGTTATGGCGGCATTACCTCTACGGTGAGGAGTTCGAGCTGTTTTCAGACCACAAGAGTCTGAAGTACATATTCACGCAGAGGGACCTCTACATGCGCCAAAGGAGGTGGATTGCGTTGCTGAATGATTACATATCAACGCTCAACTATCATCCAGGGAAGACGAATGTTGTGGCAGATGCACTGAGTCGCAGACCTCATGGAGTGTTAGCACAGTTGATGCACCAGGAGTGGAGTCTAGATTAGGTGATGGCAGATTTGAGATTGGGATCGGTGGATCAGGTTGGTGGAGGTTATCTGTTCAGTATGGTTGCTAGACCATCTCTTGAGCTTCACATTGCGACTAGTCAGAGGACAGACGAGGAGCTACACTCACTAGCAGCAGATGTTAGGAAGACAGAGTGGACAGTGCACGCTGATGGTTTGATCAGATACCTGGGTCGTTTTTGTGTGCCGAATGATCAGCAGATCCGTAGAGAGATTTTGGAGAAGGCTCACAATTTGCGATGTTCTATTCATCCAGGCAGCACCAAGATGTACCGTGATCTGAGAGTCAGTTTTTGGTGGCCTGGGATGAAGAAGGATATTGCCCAATTTGTTGCGGGGTGTCTCACTTGCCAACAGATTATGGCAGAGCATTAGAGATCGGGTGGACTGCTACAGCAGCTGCCTATATCTGAGTGGAAGTGGGAGCACATCACGATGGATTTCGTGGTCGGATTGCCGAGGACCAGGGGATCGTTGGACTCAATTTGGGTGATAATGGATCGACTCACCAAGTCAGCCCATTTCTTTCCTGTGAAGACTACGGCGACAACAGAGGATATTGCGCAGCTGTATGTGAGGGAGATAGTGCGACTACATGGGGTGCCAGTCAGCATTGTATCGGACATGGGTTTGGTCTTCACGTCGAGATTCTAGGAAGGTTTGCAGAGGGCCATGGGCACACAGTTGGATTTCAGTACGGCCTACCATCCGCAAACTGACGGACAGACCGAGCGAGTGAACTAGGTGCTAGAGGACATGTTGCGTGCTTGCGTGATGGACTTCGGTGGTAGTTGGGGAGAACATCTACCTTTGGTAGAATTCTCTTACAACAACAGTTATCATTCGAGCATTGGCATGGATCCTTTCGAGGCAATGTACGGGAGGCCGTGTCATTCTCCTGTTTACTGGACAGAGGTTGGAGAGACTAGCATTCTTGGGCCGGAGCTGGTTCAGGAAACCACAGACAAGGTGAAACTGATCAGAGAGAGACTGAGGACAGCGCAGAGTAGATAGAAGAGCTATGCGGACCGGAGGAGGAGAGATCTTGAGTTTGCGGTCGAAGACCATGTGTTCTTGAAGGTGTCTCCTATGGAGGGCATCATGCGCTTTGGCCCTAAGGGGAAGCTGGCTCCGAGGTATGTTGGACCCTTCCAGATACTTGAGCTGATTGGAAGTGTGGCATATCGAGTAGCATTACCTACGCAGTTATCGGCTATACACGATGTATTCCATGTGTCACTGCTGCGGAAGTATGAGCCCGACCCGTCACACGTGGTGGATTGGAGTTAGTTGCAGCTACGGGAGGATATGTCCTATATAGAGCGACCGATGTAGGTGTTGGAACGGAAGGAACGAGTCTTGAGGACCAAGACCATTCCTCTGGTGAAGATTCAGTGGAGTCATCACGACTGATCTGAAGCTTCTTGGGAGCTGGAGTCCGAGATCCGGGAGCGTTATCCGCATCTGTTCTTGGATTAAGGTATGTTAATTTCGGGGATGAAATTCTTTTAAGGTGGGTAGGTTGTAATGACCTAAACTCCCTAAATTAATTTCTGCCTCTAATTTAAATTATTTAAATTAAATTATTGTGCATATGTGTATATAGTTAAGTGTTTAATTTGACTAATGGTATTAATTAAAATCAATTAATGAAGTTAGGGGTGTTTATGTAAATATCTTTTAAATGGGGTTAAGGCTTGAATTCTTTTGAAATTTTGAACTGTTCGACGCACGAACTGTGCGTTGAACGAGTCCAGATGATGGGGAGTGAGGTGGCCTGATTGTGGGGGAGTGAAGGAGAAGAGTTAGGGAGAGGTTATATCCTTAACCTCTCTCTCTCACACATTTGTTGTTTCATCTGTGAGCAAAAAGAAAGCGATAGAAGGAAAAGTAAAAAAATCTGAAGTTGATCTTGTTGTGTTCAAGAGGAAGAAGGAAGGAAAGGGGATATCATTTCCTCTTGCAATCGTACGCGGATCGCAAGTAAGTATCGACTCCGTCTGAATTCGTTCATAACCTTATATGTGTTTTGTTTTGAAAGCTTCCATGAGTTTCCCTGTTTTCTATTTTCTTTTGAAAGCATACAGTGATATTTATGTTTCCATGTTGAAAGCTTTTGAGGTTACCACGGTTTTCCGGTTCTGAAAACATCTATTGTTGTCTATGACCTGTTTTGAGAGCTTATATCTCACATATATTCACATCATGTAATAGCATTCATGATTCATCACTTTAATCAAACATAATCAATTTAATTCTCAATTACTAATC
>JAUPMG010171004.1:0-10597 GCA_031762675.1 Pachysandra terminalis
TCATACACAGGTAGTGGATACTCCCAATACCACTCAAACATCATACAATTCAACATTAGAACCAATCATAAGATAGACCAGTGGATGCTACAAGCACCGCTCAAACCATAAAATTTCCTATACTAAACTTACCAACCATCCCAACCTTATCTTGTAATCCAATTACCATTTCCATATTCCTTGAAGTTAAAATCTCATCAAGTCATATATAGGACTGCCCTAATTTCTTGAAAATCAAACCCCATCATACACTTTTTAACATTCGGTCTTATTCATCCTTTTTGCAGACAAACCAACCTCATACACATGTGAAAAACACCTCAAGGGAACTTTCCATAAAATTTGGAACCTATTCGGGTTCAGTAGATCCTCGGTACCTGCCGAGGTTCCAACCGATAATCTTGGTAGATGATCTACCGAGCCTCGGTAGATTGTCCTGAGAGTGTGTATTTTCTGGGCTTTTTCGGTAGATGTCTCGGCATCTACCGAGAGTCCTACTGAGAGCCTATATTTAGCCTAGAATTAAATTTTCTCCTAAGGCTTCGTGCCCATACTCTCAAATACATATTTTTGCATTTCTAAACATCACATATTCAATTCAAATCACCATGAATCTAATCAAAATCCAACCTATCAATTCTATACTATATATATATATATATATCATCTTCAACAATCATGCTTAATCATATAACATACAAATCATTCATAAGATGTAATTCAATGCTCATATACAAAATACTATAAGATCACATTCAACTGTTCAGATCATTCATAAAACCATTGAATTATACAATCCAACTTATATCTATAGCATCATTAAGATCTATGGATATAACTATCGTAAAATCGATGCGAATCCCTACCTCTTTCTTCTCAAATCGTTTCTCTACAGTTAGAGATGGTTAATCCTCAATCCTCCTCTAGCTTTCCTTCCTTTTGATCTTCTTTAGCTTTTCTTCATTCTCCTCTTTTCCCTTTCTCTTCAACCAAAAGTCATATTCCTTCTTCTTCTCTTCTCTTTTCTTAGTCTTGTGATACAAGGCAAGGAAAGGTGGTTGTGGTAAACTTTCCCATAATCCCACATTCCTATTTAGAAGTTCCATTAGTTAACCCATTTATATATATTATTTTCACTTAATTCCCATTAATTATATTTTTATTACATTTAAGTCCTATTCTCCTATTTATGATCTTAGTATTACTTAGCACTTTATAACTTGTCACAAGTGACTATCATTGCTACTTGTAATTAAATTATATCAATTATAATTTAAAGATAAGGGTCACTACAACTAAGGGATACTTACCTTTGCTAGGGAGCCATCCAACAAATACGACTGATGTAGCTTGGCCTTCCTTGGGTCATCACCGATCTTGATCTTCGCTTGAGAGCACAGACAAACATTGAAGAACTAAGTCACTAAATTGATAAACTAAGGGATGTCAAGGATTTTCCTATGACAATAACAACCCCTAACTCGACGAGAGGCTTGGGATTATAAGGAGAATGTCAAAAGAGTGAAAGGCTTGGGATGGGTGTGATGAGGTGGATTGGGTTTGTCTTTCTATGTTATTTTTGGGCCTACAACATGGACTATGTGGATTGGGCTAATCTTAATGAATTCTCATTGGCCCATCATTAAAATATGGGTTCCCAATTAAATGGAAAGCCCATTATCTATAGGTTTGTTAAATGAGTCCAAATCATGATAAATCCTTTTTTTTCAAGCTCAGGTATCAAAGATGGGTTAAAACATGGTGGATCTTGGTTATTTTGAAAGATTGGTAGAAGGGTAAGGGTAATTTGGTCCCATAAGAAAGATGGGTCATGGAATTAAAGGAATATAGATCTAGATCAAAGTTTGAATCTTCTCATGAAGAGTAGGGGTGTGCAAAATTGGGTGCTAACAGCTACCCCTCTTTGTTGGGCATTGTTAAGCGATGCACAACAAAGATTGTATGCACAACTAATTTTGCGCACCGAAGAAGAATTAGCTCAAATTATTCTAAGGAGTGGCATGAAGTCTAACATTAGTAGATAGATCATACCACACTATGCCATTCGATTAACTCGAGTTTCTTTTGCTCGATGTCCTGCCAAGAACTATGAGAGTTTCTTAGCATTTTGAGAACATTCATGCAGAAATGTAATATGTAAGCACACATTCAACTGATTTCAATAAGGAAAAAATTAAGCCGAATATGTGATTACTCTAAAAGTGTTCTTTTGAAAATCATGAAGAAAAATTATTAAAATCAGCTTGGTTAAAACTCAATTGCAGTATGGCCTGTTTAAAGAGTATGATGTGATGTGAATAAGTGATGCAATTTAATTTTGAATAATGGTTGAAGAATAAGAGATATGAACATTTGTGTTGTGAAGATCAATGCATATTGGGACTGATTTGATCAACACAAAATGCAATATGAGAAAAGGTCGAAGCTTACTGGGACTGAAACAACCTAAGCAAGAGATATGATGTGTTTGTGTTGTGAAGATCGATACATAATGAGACTGACTAGATCAACAAAGAAATGCAATGTGAGCAAATGTTGAAGCTTACTGGGACTGACACAACCTAAGAAGAAGATGTGATGTGTTTATGTTATGAAGATCGATGCATACTGGGACTGAATCGATCAACACAAAAATGCAGTGTGAGCAAAGGTTGAAGCTTATTGGGACTGACACAACCTAAGCAGAAGATGTGATGTGTTTGTGTTATGAATATTGATGCATGCTGGGATTGAATAGATCGACACAGAAATGCAATGGGAGCAAAGGTTGAAGCTTACTGGGGACTAACACAACCTAAGAAGGAGATGTGATGTGTTTGTATTATGAAGATCAATGCAGACTTGGCTGCTTGATCAACACATAAATGCAGTGTGAACAAGGGTCGAAGCTTACTAGGACTGGAACAATCTAAGCAAGAGTTTCAAACACAGGTATCCATTTTTCTTTGAACATATCATCTTCTTGATGCTACACCATCACAAAAAATCAAGTCGGTTGAGCAAATTACCAAGGTCTCTTTTTTTTTTGAAGAAAATTTAACCATGACCTCTTAATATGTGGGATAGAACTTGATGAGGGTAGATTAACCTTGTTAAGTTAGAGTTAGAGTATCCCTTTAGGAACCCCTTACTTCATGTTGAATCTGCCTCTAAGCCTAGAGCTTAGTCATTACCAAGATTAATTTAAGGTGACTTTCATATACCAGATGTCTGCTGCCTTGACTATATATTTTTTTTCTTTTATTTATTTTTTTTAATTTGTTCTTTTTTTGCCCCTAGTGCCCAAAAGGGTTTTCACCAAGTTTGGGTTTCACGTTATTTTGCGCACCAGTGCCATTTCGAGTTTTTAACTGGGCTCGCGATCTTTTTTATTGCAATGATCTTAATGTTTTTAATCATAGCGCCCTTTCAGGTTTTCACCATCCCCTTTGAAGTCATGTACGTATTATTCTTTTTTTTCTGGGTGGTGTTAGTAGCTGTCTTGCCAGCAATATCCTTAACTTTTCAAAAATCAAAGAGGACTTTGTTAATGGGATGCAACATTTATGGGTGAAATAAAGAAATGGGGATCCGATGTCTTTTTGTTTTTAATACCGTTCACAGTTTATACTCATGCGGGTCAGGAGTTTACAACAATGTTTTGGACACTTTTTTGGCCATTCACAGTTTAAACTTATGCGGGCCATGAGTTTTCAACATTTCTTTTCTTTTTGGGGACTTTTCTTAGCTGTTCACAGTTTATACTCATGCGGGCCAAGAGTTTACAACAAGTTTTTGCAAACTTTTTTGGCTGTTCACAACGTATACTCATGCGGGCCAAGAATTTACAACATTTCCTTTTTTGACATTTTTTTTTATATTTTGGGATTGCCCCAACTAGTGTGGTTAGTGAAGAAAGGGTTTCATATGGCTCAACTTTTTGACAATCCTTAATCCAATGGGTTAAGACAAGGATTTGGGTTAACAAAAAATGGCTTCTTATTATTTCTTTGACAAGTCAAGAGTTGCATATATGTGTCTCAGCTCCTTTAGGCATAATATTTCTTCACTTGATCAGTGTTGACCGGATATGAGAGGTTTTTATCATCCATTCTTCCTAATATAAGCCCACCACCCAAATATTTCTTCTTAACAATGTATGGCCCTTCATTATTAGGACAAAATTTACCACGGGGATCAGGATGATTGAGCAGAATTTTCTAATGACAAGATCCCCCACTTGGATATCTTGTGGCTTAACCTTCTTTAGATACGCTCGAGCCATATGCCTCGGATATGCTTGGGCATGGCATATAGCTCTCAACCTTTTCTCTTTAATGAGGTTTAGTTGATCATATCGTGCGCGTACCCATTCTTCCTCTTCCAACTCAGATTCCATTAATAGCCGTAATGAATGAATCTCAACTTTGATGGGGAGTACCGCCTCCATTCCATAGACCAAAGAAAATGATGATTCCTCGGTAGATGTATAAAATGATGTACGATAAGACATAAGGGCAAAAGGTGACATCTCGTGCCAAGCAGAATGTTTTGTAGCCATTTATCAATGATATGCTTCATATTCTTATTTGCAGCTTCAACTGCCCCATTCATCTGTGGCCTATAAGGAAAAGAAATATGATGTTTAATCTTGAACTGCTCACATATGGTATCCATCTTTTGTTCGTTGAATATCTTTGCATTACCCATGATTATCACATTGGGCACACAATACTGACTGACAATATCTCTTTTGAGAAATTTTTCTACAATAGATACAATATCTCTTTTGAGAAGTTTGGGTCTCGCATTATTTTGCGTGCCAGTGCCATTTCTGGTCTTTAACTAGGTCCGCGATCTTTTCTCTTGCAATGACCTTGATTTTCTTACTAATAGCGCCCTTTCAGATTTTCACCATGCCCTTTGAAGTCATGTACGTATTATTCTTTTTTTTTTTGTTTTCTGGGCGCCGTTAGTAGCTCTCTTGCCTGCAATATCCTTAACTTATCAAAAATCAAAGAGGACTTGGTTAATGGGATGAAACATTTATGGGTGAAATAAAGAAATGGGGATCCAGTGTTTTTTTAATGCTGTTCACAGTTGATACTCATGTGGGTCAGGAGTTTACAACAATGTTTTGGACACTTTTTTGGCCATTCAAAGTTTATACTCATGCGGGCTAGGAGTTTTCAACATTTTTTTTTCTTTTGGGACTTTTTTTTAGGTGTTCACAGTTTATACTCATGCGAGCCAGGAGTTTACAACAATGTTTTGCACACTTTTTTGGTTGTTCACAGCTTATACTCATGCCGGCCTAGAGTTTACAACATTTCCTTTTTTTGATATTTTTGGATTGCCTCAGCTAGTGTGGTTAGTGAAGAAAGGGTTTCATAAGGCTCAACTGTTTGACAATCATTAATGCAATGGGTTAAGACAAGGATTTGGGTTAACAAAAAATGGCCTCTTATCATTTCTTTGACAAGTCAAGAGTTGCATATATGTCTCAGCTCCTTTAGGCACAATATTTCTTCACTTGATCAGTGTTGACCGGATATGAGAGGTTTTTATCATCCATTCTTCCTAATATAAGCCCACCACCCAAATATTTCTTCTTAACAATGTATGGCCCTTCATTATTAGGACAAAATTTACCACGGGGATCAGGATGATTGAGCAGAATTTTCTAATGACAAGATCCCCCACTTGGATATCTTGTGGCTTAACCTTCTTTAGATACGCTCGAGCCATATGCCTCGGATATGCTTGGGCATGGCATATAGCTCTCAACCTTTTCTCTTTAATGAGGTTTAGTTGATCATATCGTGCGCGTACCCATTCTTCCTCTTCCAACTAAGATTCCATTAATAGCCGTAATGAATGAATCTCAACTTCGATGGGGAGTACCGCCCCCATTCCATAGACCAAAGAAAATGGTGATTCCCCGATTGATGTATAAAATGATGTACGATAAGACATAAGGGCAAAAGGTAACATCTCGTGCCAAGCAGAATGTTTTGTAGCCATTTCTCAATGATATGCTTTAGATTCTTATTTGTACAATAGATGCAGTGACATTAGTATAAGATGTGGCTACAACCAACTTTGTGAAGTAATCAATGGCAACCAAAATAAAACGGTTTCCATTTGACGCTTTTGGAGTAACAAAACCAACCATGCCCATGCCCCAAGCAGAGAAAGGCCAGGGGGCGGTCAAATTATTCAATTCCGAAGGGGGTGCATTTATCTTATTGGCATATACTTGGAAGAGATGACACCGTTGGACATGCTTGCAACAGTCTGATTCTAATGTGGACCAATAATATCTCATTCACAAAATCTTTTTGGCCAGTATATGCCCCTTCATGTGAAGGCCAAAAATTCCTCCATGAACATCTTCGACCAATTTCTCTGTTTTTTGTTCATCAAGACATGTTAACCAAACCATATCTGGTGATCTCTTGTACAGGTTACCTTTAGAGAGGATGAATTGATAAGCCAATCTTCTAATCTTTCGTCTGCCATTTTTTGTTGCATCTGGTGGAAATGTTTGACCTTCTAAATATTGCTTGATATCTACATACCATGGCTTTTGATCAGACTTTTCCACATCAATCTCTAGACAATAGGCTGGTTCTTCTTGTTGTGAAACCTCAATTGGTCGAATATCACAACCTCCTGTTATGACAATCATAGAAGCAAGTGTAGCTCATCAAATTGGTTCTTGGTTCGAGACATATAATTGAATGTGATCTTCTCAAAATTATCTGCAAGTGCTTCTAAACAAGCATAGTAAGGGATCAACTTCGAGTCTCTAACTTCCCACACATGATTTGTTTGACAAATAACTAGTGAAGAATCACCAACTACTGCTAAGCTTTCTATGCCCATTTCAAGAGCAGCTCTTAAGCCAGCAATACAACCAGCAATACATGCTTCATATTCCGTTACCTCATCTTCTTCTCCTTCAACGAATAATATGGCTTCATCTAGAAATCCCGTATTCATGGGTTCCTAATCAGGTAGTGGGTTTTTGGCCAGGTGATCAGCTATTGCTTGTCCCTTAATTGCTTTTTGGGTCACAGAAGTGATGTCAAATTTTGAAAGCAACATTAATCAACGTGATGTCCTCCCTGTGATGGCTGGATTTTCAAATAAATACTTCAATGGGTCCATCTGTAATATTAGTAACACATAAAAAGTGAGAAGATAGTGGTGTTGTTGTTGTACAGCCCATACCAATGCTAGACATGTCTTTTCCAAAGTATTGTAATGTACTTTGTAGTCCAACAATCTTTTACTAAGGTAGTATATTGCCCTTTCTTTTCTATCCGTATCATCATGTTGTCCCAATATGCAACCCATCAAAGTCTCTTGGATGGAAAGATACATTAACAAAGGTTGCCCAGGTGTTGGTGGTACCAATACTGGTGGGCCTATGTCACGACCCAAATCCGTAGCATGAATCCCAAGCAGGGAATTGCACGGATCTCAAGGTGAGACCTTCGGGATCCACAACTGGACCGCAAATTGCTACAACAACAAAACGCAATAAAAGTAATAATGTACTTTCATTTAATAGATCATAACGCAGAAACTAACAACTACATAAAATATCCAAAGTATAAATAAAACAGTACTTGGCCACAGCAGGGCCTAAATATAATAAATCCAAAACCAAACTACTACTACTACATCCAAAGGATCGTCAGAAGACGTCAACAACATAAATTAAACTAAATATTCTAACTCCATCCAGAATGAAGGGCAATAAACGGAAAGAAAAGCAAGCAAGCAGGTAAAGCAGCAAAACAATTCACACAGCAACTTCAACTAGAGCAGACCTTCCTCTTCCCATCCTACAACATAAAACGTTGCGTGAGCCTATGATTGCTCAGTAAGAAGCAAAGGAATATTCACCTGTCCTCTCATGGAATCAAGCACAAAGATTAGTACCACAACAATCCAATGATAAATCCAATAGAAAGTCAATATAAAGGGATGAAAGATGAGTAGTTTATGAGATGACATGATGATAACATGAACACATGCACATGAC
Organism: Pachysandra terminalis; assembly: GCA_031762675.1. Classification (NCBI taxonomy): domain Eukaryota; kingdom Viridiplantae; phylum Streptophyta; class Magnoliopsida; order Buxales; family Buxaceae; genus Pachysandra; species Pachysandra terminalis. The sequence goes on from JAUPMG010171004.1 coordinate 8,057, forward strand.
CTAGAATGAATGCAATGAACAACATGCGCAAACAATTATAGGGATGCAAGATGAGATGAACTAAGATTGATGTTTCATGGTAAGCACACCTCATAACACTCTTCCAACGACAAGGCCACTTTAGGATGCATCCAAGGAATTACCAGAATCCCCCCTCCATTCTGAGCGCTAACCCATGGCACAAAGGCTGCCATATAGTATGACTAATTTCCGAGTGAACAACAGTCGAGGGGTAGCGAACCTGTATTGGTGCTCGTAAGCATCCTACCCTAGTTTCTATGGGCCCTTTCACCCCACAAGTTATGCAGTCAATCCAGTTCAGAGGCATTGCAGTTGTTTCTCCGTAGATTTCCACCTCCCAGTCGACTTACCACTTGACATCAACCAAGTATGTAATGCATTAGGTGGATATCATATGAAGCCTACAACAGAAACTATCTAAGGCCCCATACCTTTGGATAATCTGATTGTATACATTCACTAGCTTCCAACGTTATCACAACAATCTACAATTATTAGATTACCAAAAGTCTACACCAATAAAGATCAACTAAGTGATGGCAGCCAACACATCGAAACTCCAAGATTGACACACCATGGTCAATCTTGAAAATCAACAACAAAAATGGCAGAAGCCTTACACCATTCATCCAAGTCATCCAAACGAAATGAAAAATTACTGTGCAATCTACAAGGATTCCGGCAGAGGCATCGGTGGACTGAAGCCTGCAGAATAGCCAAATTAGTGTAGAAAACAGTGTCTGTCGATGGAGTGGTCAGTGGACCGAACCTCTTTGTCAAATCTGGTGGTCGTCGATAGAGGAATTGGTGGACCGAAGCCTGCCAAATAGTTGGTTTTGCCTATAAACTACTCTCTGTCGGCAGAGACGTCGGTGGACCGAAGCCTGCCGATCTGTGCGAATTTGGGTTTTGCCTTGAGCTTTGAAAATCAAATCTAGGCATTTTAATACACTCCAGATCACTTGTAAACATACATAAACCTCCGAAAACATCTTTGAAACATATTAGACTACACAAAACGCATTCAAACACGGATTTAATCATTCAATCAATAAAAAAATCATATATTCGATATACTAAAAAACAGGGCATTGATTTCAATCAAAAAACTGTGATCATCCCTACGCAACTTACTTGATTCAAGTAGAGTCTCTTAGCACTCTCAGGAACACTCTTCATCTAGCGAATACGGGTTGCGATCACTTACTCATTCACTCGTTTCGGCTTCGAAATCCTTAACAAGGTGACAGCTTCTTCCTCTTTTCTTCCTTCTAGTCTCTCACAGAAGTTCAGATCTAAAACTCCAGAGCAACAAAAGATAATGAAACCCTAATTCTCCCTTACATGTTTAACCAAATCTCAAACCTAAGCTTCCAAAACAAACACACGTTCCCTACGGGACGTGCTTTCAAAAGGGTAACTTCTAATATTGTTTTGATTTTATAACAATCAAAACTCCATACAATTAATAATATCACTACGACCCCAACTATTAAATAATAATACATATAAGTCACATTAGCATGTAATAACAATACATATGTATATTAAATAAATGCTAACAATACCCTTAAAAATCTAAAAAAACTAAATCATTAAATGTGGGTATTCTATTAGTGGATTTAGGTCATTACAACCTACCTCCCTTAAAAGAATTTCGTCCCCAAAATTCCGTACCTCAATCCTCGAACAAAAGTAGATAGCGCTCATTAATCTCTAACTTTTGCTCCCAAGAAGCTTTTGTCTCGTCATGATGTCCACATTGAATCTTCACCAATGGCATCGTCTTCGTCTGCAACACTTGCTCTTTGTGATCTAGAATCTGCATTGGCTTCTCAATGTAAGTAACATCTTCTTGAAGATCCAGCTACGTCCAATCTAGCACGTGCGAAGGGTCTGGCTCATAATTCCATAGGAGTGATACTTGAAATAAGTCGTGAATCGCCGAAAGCTGAGGCATTAAATCCACTCGATAAGTGACAAGTCCAATGCGCTCAAGAATCTCGAAGGTTTCGACTAAACGAGGTGTTAACTTCCTTTCCTGCCGAAACGCATAACTCCCTTTAACGGTGATACCTTGAAAAAAACGCGATCTCCAACTGCAAACTCTAGCTCTCATCGTCTCTTGTCTGCATAACTCTTCTGCCTACTCTGAGTTGCCTTTAATCTCTCCCGAATAAGCTTCACTATATCAATGCTCTGCTGCACTAACTCAAGTCCGAGAATGCTATCCTCTCCCACTTCTGACCAACATATAGGAGAACTATAATGACCCGGACCAAGAATTCCCTATTTCATAGGTTTTCTAGTCCAAGCGTAACCTTCACCTCGTATATCTACGAGAGTGGCAACCCAATTTAATCATAAGCGGAAGTTCCGAGCAGTTCTAGTAAGATATAAGTAAACGTATAGAGTAAAATCTATAATGTCTAGGTGTAAAATTCTAGTTCTTGACTAATGTCACGTACATCTAGCAGAGTGCGCTACCCAATCCGTGTCGGCTCCCTTAGTTCGCTTCTA
>JAUPMG010171015.1:0-10597 GCA_031762675.1 Pachysandra terminalis
AAAAAATGGTTCATATTTATTACAATTATCATTGATTGAGAGGTATTATGGTCAAATGATCAGTTTCTGTTACAGATCGTTGACCCCTCTAGTTTGAATTTAAATCCATTATATTTTGGATACTTATATACTTTTTGGATCTTGTAATATAAATATTGTATTTATTAGTTGTAAACTTTTGTATGGTTTCACATTATTAATCAAAATATTATTATATTTTAAAAAAAAAATCATTTTTTATTGACTAAGTTTATTATTTATATTTTAGAAGTTATTACTTAGTACTTATTAAAAAAAGAAAAAGAAGAAAGAAATTGACTAAATTATGTCTATATTAAAATATTGTAAATAAAAAAATAAGTGAATTTATTTCGGTGAAATAAACGAAATTTCGGTCTGAAATTTCGGCCAATTATTTTAAATAAAAAAAAAATTTCAACGAAATTTCACCGAAATGTCCAAAATTTCGAATATTTCGGTTTTGTTTGGCCAGCCGAAATCAATGATATTTCCGAAATTTAAAACTATGGTCAGTACATGTCAGGTGCTTGACTAGCTATGTTGCAAAGTAGCCTCGTTACAAAATTTTGGAAAATAGTTTTATGCTCGGACGATCATCTGTGATCTTCGATGTGTGAACCTCACAGGAGGTTGAGATGTGTTCATAAGTGCCTCCATTATAGTAGAAACCAGTTAAAGTTGGTGGCTCAACTTTGGTCACGTTTCAACCTCTTGAGACGTTAATAGGGACGAGGATCACAAAAGATCCTGGTCCAAATAATTGTTATATACGACGACACCATTCAAAGCACTGAGATATTTGTTCGGTAGATGTAAGCCACATGTTATGCATACATGACATTGATATTGATATTGATATGTCCCGTGCTGAATGGTGTCAAGGGCACATCACAAATATCAACAATTGTTTTCAAAGATCTCATCACATAGGTGCTATAGCCTTTTATTTCTCTATTTCTAGAAAAAATCTTTAACTTCTACCTACAATTCGGTTCAGTGTGATATGGATTGACATCAAGGGTCAACCCTAAATATCATCCAATTGAAATGGTAAATCCAACCCAATTTAACACGTCAATTTGCATTTTTTGGTTCAATCGCTTCGGGTTAGGTTATGTGAGTTTGATATATGGTCATTTTGAAAAGAATTGATTAAACCATTATCATGTGTGTACTCTTTGTTAAACTTTTAGTGGCTTAGACTTTCTATTCTACAATCTAATAATCGGAAATAAGGTAAGTATGGTGCTTATATAAGATCATCTATTTATGTGGGCTAGGATATATGGTTATGATTTGATTTTGGAGAAAAATCCAAATTAGATCATACCCAAATTGATAGCATGCGGTAATGACCAATATAGATTTTGGTGATCGCTAATGTATATTAGGTCCGGCATATTTTAGTTACACTATAATATATGTGTGTATAGTGTAGGTCTAAAGAGTGCTTAATGAGTGCTTAAGGTAAAGATGAGAGGAGAAGATCAACTTGTCAAATTTTAATTAACATATACTTTGGAGAGTCGTAGTAACAACACGACGATATGTCTTCAGGTATGCTATTTATGTTTATATAATTTTATGTACTAATTTACTGGGTACGATCTTGGATTTATTGCAGGTGGTATCAGAGCAAACTAATAAAATTAGTGCATAAATCGTTAAATTTTTATTAGTTATATATAGTCGTGTTGTAGGCTATTTGAGTTAGATCTGTCCCATAAAGTAGCCAAGCACAATTTTATGATGTCTCATGTAAGTCATCGTATAAGATTATGGATACATGATCAAACCACCCAAGATAATATTTTTAACAGTCAAAGATTTTGTTTTGAATATGACTAAGCATCTGTTACTTATTATTTTAAGTCGGTTATTACTTTTCTCCAATTGACAGTATGATTCAATTAACATGCTTTGTATGAAATTTTTCTTTCATATTAAAAATTTACCTATAATATTCATGTAAATCAAAATATTTATATTATTATAAAATTATGCTTACAGATTGATTCACATGCAATGTTGGATAAATAAAGAGCAATCTTAAATTTAACTCTATAAATTGGAGTGCTTGTGTTGTCACCAAAGTGGCCCAATCATATAGGTGTTAATTTCTAATTGATACCTTAACTTTTCTCATAGATTGCTAATGAATTGCATCTTAAACTATTACAAGTGGTGACCAACCCAAAGGAAGAGCATCACTTGGTAGAATTTTAGGTGGGTAAGGTAGTTATTTTGATTATCACAATTTAGAAGGTTTTTCTGCTCAAAAGTGTTAAACTTTTCAAAGACTTGTGATAGTTATTATCATTTGACTTTATTAGAAAGATTATATTGGATGGATCATTTGTATATTACAGTCTCGGCCCAAAAGAGGGATTGTGATGATGCACTAAATCCTCATTACATTAATTTTATTTTATTGATAAAAATCACTCTAGAAAGTCTAAAGTCATTTGGGAAATTTTGAAAAAATTGAAATGCATATCTTGCATTACAATTGTTTGGATATACAAATATGTGAGCGTTCTTATTTTCTGTCTATAGTTATCAATTTCTCTGCTATTACAGGTCAATTGTTTGGAATCTAGGCCCTAACTGGGTCAAGTTACAAGCAACGGAAGCAGGATGTCGAGATAGTCCTTGGCTGTATGGACATTGATTTTGCATTGTGAGAGGATGAATCCACAAAGCCCACTGATACTAATATGCTTGATCAAAAGGAGAAATATGAGAGGTGGGAGAGATCCAATCGTATGAGTCTCGTGATAATGAAGCATTCAATTTCATATACTATTCGAGGTGGTTCAATTTCAGATACTATCCGAGGTGGTGTACCTAAAGCTAAAATGGAAAAGTTTTTCTAACTGCGGTGAGAGAAAGGTATATAGGTTCTGACAAGGTAAAGGCTGGGGCCTTAATGAATAAAATGATGAATATGAGGTATAATGGCCAAGAGACTTTCCTTGTCCATCTGGCCCTTAGTTCACTTCTTGTGCAATTTGGTCCATTAAAAGTTACTTATAACTCACAGAAGGAGAAATAGGAATTAAATGAACTAATTTTGATGCGTGTGCAAGAAGAAGAGAGGCCTCGGGAGAAAACAAAAGAAAGTGCACATTTAGTTACTTCTAGACCAATAAATAGAAATAAAAAACAAAATGAAAAGAAAAAGACTTTAGAAAAGAAACAAGAGAAGTCCACAAACACTAGCTAGGTCTCATAATGATAAAAAAATATGAAAGCAAAAATGATGGAAAATGCTTTTTCTGTGATAAGAATGGACACATAAAGAGAGACTGTATAAAGTACAAGAAATTAGTGGAAAAGAAACATAGGCCACTCTCTTTTGCTTGTCTTGACAGACGTACCACCAAATTCATGGTGGATAGATACAGGGGTTCCTATTCATTTAAGTAACTCTATGTAGGGATTTCGAAGCAGTCAAAAGCCAAGTGATTACTAGAACCATTGTTGGTCCGAAAAACCAACTTCGACTCGCTTACCGGTTGGTCTGTAGGTTCACTCTCAGTCTTATGGCCGAAGTGTGTGCTGGCGTGCCAGAACTCTTAAGAGTTCACCTGAAAGACAGGTTATGTCAGTTAACTGCGTAAATTGATTATCAAAGTAAATCGGTTGATTGCATGACCGATTGTGAATCAGACGATTATGTGGCTTCCAATCTCGAAGGAGCAGTGACTGATTTAGAGAAACTGGTTTTACGCGATCAACAACACCTTATATATATATAAACCAGAACAAAAACAAAATACAACTAGAAGGTAAACCTTCTAAGAAGTAAGATAAACCAAACAAATATGAAAACTCAAGAAGTTCCTTGGGCTCCGATTTAGGACGTGACTAACCTACTTCACGGGTGCACAATTTAGCATGCAAGTGACTATCGAGAGGATCTCCAACGGTTCCTTGGGCTCTGGTTGTGGGACGCAACTAAACTACTTTGCGGGTGCACAATGCGGCATGCAATGGACGATTCAGAGGGGTTCTGAAGAACATTCGACTGGGATTCCTCTGTAGCCGACTGATTCGGATGACGAAGTAGGTGCAGCAGGATCCTTGCAGAATACTGGACTAATGATCACTGGGTATCAGAGATGAAGCTATGTATAGCTTTGGTTGGTTTGCTATGGAGGCCTTGTCCATTTTGGTCGATCTCTTCTTATAGGCCTTTACTGTAACTGTTCGGCAATTGGGTGATAATGGGGAACCTCAGTCTTTCCTCTGCTGACACCTGGCTCACTTCCTTATTTAATGTTCATAGCACGCTGCAACCCTCCTTTGGCAGACTGGGCTCGCTTTAACTTGTTGTGTCCTCGCGTTATCTTCCAGACCTGTATTGCCTTTATTGGGCCAAAGCCCATTTCTTTCTTACCGCGTGGAGACCCACGCGGTCTCAAACAGTTTATGGGGTCTAGTCGGTTTTAGGCGGTCAAATTCCAGCCTAAACATTGCCTCCTTCTCTTGTATTTTCAAATATACTTTTTGAACTGACAAGAGAACCATTAATAAAAACTCTTCTTGGAAAACGGCGATCATCATTGCCGTATTTCTCTATCTTTTTCAAATCTTTGAAGATTCAAAATTTTTTTTTTCCTCATACACTGTTCTCCTTTCTTTTTTATCGGGTGCTTCGTTCCTGTTCTTCCATGGTATCTAGCACTTCTCTTGTCTCTTCTTCCTTTGGTTCGGTCAATCAAAGCGTACTCTTCCCTTATGGGGATTCCTTGGCCGTTGGGCCATCCTTTCCTGAGATGACTCTCTCGTTAGCCACAACGTTATAACCGGTCTTTCCAAAACATTTTGGTGAAAACTTTCTCGCAGATGCCCCTCTTCTTGATTGGAAAACATGGGCCGCTGGTCGCTCGCTAAGGTCATGGCCGAAAGCCAACTCCGAGTGGGTCACTTGGATTGACCGCCTTTCGCCATTTTTTTCTGATCACTAGAAATCTATTGGCATATTTGAACTCATCTAGTACTCGTTACGAACTTTCCATGTCCCATTCCATGCTTGCAGCACTGGTGTGCTTTTGGTCCCATTCCACTAATTGCTTTCACCTTCCCCGTGATCCTGTGGGACCAACCATTCTTGATGTTTTCTCCCTTACCGGTTTGCCCCCTGTTGGGGAATCTGTTGATGGTATTCTTCCTTCATCTATTCTTTCCTTTGACAATACCAATGTGCGAGTTGTGTACGACACGTTTATGGCGAAGGAGTAGAAGAAAACGCCAACTCCCTATGCTCAAGAACATTGTTCTTTTCTGTTAATGTTTCTCTGTTGAAGTCTTTGTGTTGCTTCTACACTTCTAACCAAGGAATACTGTCACGATCCAAACCAGAAATTTAAAATTTCTAGATTAAGTTGCGACCTTCACCCCATATTACTATGGAGGTGGATCAACATGGTCAAACACAAGCGGAAGTGCCAATAACGTTCTAGTAAGATATAAGTAACTAATGTTACATCATTTGAATCTGAAAAATTCTAAGAAAAGAATATCCAACTCTAGACTAAAGTTAACATGTTATCAGAGTGCTATACCCAACCCGATCTCTCATCGACCAAGCTCTACGAACCGAAAGGTCTGCCTAGACCTCAAACTCCTCAGCAGCTGCCACGACTAACAAGCTTGAAATGTTGGTGGCTAAAAAGCATGAGCTACACAAGCTAATAAGTACATAAATTCAGGAATATATAAGGTATAATCCTAGAGTCTAAACATTTACAATATTCCAAGTTCAAGAAATAAAGAAAGCGTAATAATGCAAGATGCCTGTGGTAAATTGATTATTAATGCATGTTGTGCACCTAAATACAGTCATCACTACGGTGATCTAATAGATAGTCTAGTATGAAATGCAGATGCATCAGCAAATTCAATATAAATGCAACTCTGTCTGAGTGTCAATATAACCTGTTTCCTCCAGATCCAACCTCTATTTCGGGGTGTCCCAGCAACCTGAAGGCACCCCAGGATGTCCCAGCAACCTGAATGCATCCCCCGTGTATACGGTCCATGGAAATAGGACTATTCTACGGATATCGTGTAGTTTGAGGGTTTTCAACCTAGGAGGCACAATCCCCCCACTTATTTTTGATCAGTGGTCCGTAGACCGAGACTTGCAGCAACCTGCAGATCCCTCAGGAAAACATGATCATCTGACTAAACTATAAAGGTCATTTTTATCTTTTCTTGTCCATGGCACTAAGCCCTCGGGCCTATAGAAAGTCTATTGGGTTAGCTATACACTCGACTAAATCCAGCCAGTCCCTCCCTAGATGTGAAATTTACATCACACTCATTTCCAGTCACAAGACCTAACCTTGAGGTCTTTGAATACAGGGTCACACTCTTGACTATACAATGGTCTCGAGTCAATGCTGTGCAAGTGAAGAGGTGCACGCTACCTAAACAATCAAATAGTAGTGTACATGGTGTAATCACACAATCCAAAGCATCAAACACAATCTCACAATGAATCACACAATCCAGAGTATCAAACACAATCTCACATAGAATACAACATACCACTCAAGCAATAATCACACAATCCAGAGTATCAAACACAATCTCACATGAAATACAATATATCATTCAAACAACACGAAGTGGAATACTGAAAAACAAGTGTGTGGGGTTAATTAGGTATTCACGATGAAAGTATCAGATGTGCCATTAACTGTAAGTGTAATGACCATTCCAGGTCTAACATCCATATCTCAACATCTCATCATCCCGTGAAATCGAGTCCATGAGGAAGTACAACATACAATGGTCACATTTGAACTCATGTGATATCATACTTGACAGAATTTGGAGAACCCTATGTTACGTGCCAAGTGAAATGTGATTTCTACGGGGCATATACCACATGTTCCATGTTGTCATAATGTTTACCTAATTCAAGTTATAATGTAAAAGTTTCCAAACAAATACTACAATGGTGTACGTGTCATGAAATTTAATTACTAACCATGTAAGTGTATATCTATTTATAAATATCAATATAAATCCAATCAAACAGGTTCGGTGGAGTCTTCGGCGAGGTCTTCGGCGCATCGAAACCTGCCTCGACGACCAGCTCAGCGGACCAAATTGTGTCTCGGCGACAAAATCAGGGAACTAAGTTTCGGCAACCATTTCGGCGCACCTAAGACGACTCGGTGCACCCTTCGGCGCACCGAAACCTATTCGATGGGTATTCATACTCGGCTGGGTGTGCATACTAGGTGACTTGTTTGACGACCATTTAGGCTGGCCTAAGGTCCGCCTAAGGCGCTGAACGTGTTCGGCGACCATTTAGGCTAGCCTAAGGGTCCGCCTACAGCCTAGAATGTGTTCGACGACTATTTAGGGTGGCCTAAGGGTCCGCATAAGGTCCATAGTGTGCTAAAAACAAGGGGTTTCTCTCCTAAACTAAGTTTTCTTAATTCACAAACACATAGAGGTTTAACATATGTCATTTTCAAGCAGAAAAACACATTAACTATCAATCAAATCCACACATTCAACACGTAACTAAAACATGAAATTGAACTACATGAAGGGTAAAAGAAACTAAAATTAACCTAACTACATGCATGAATACATTAACAACTCAAAATCTAGCATTAATCCATTCATTAATCATCAAAACTCTTGCAAGAACTTGAAGAATAAGGAAACATATAGAAACCTAAGATTAAACCTAATTACATTCTTGAATTTAGTACTTAACTTAATCAAGCAAGCATGAATCCACCATTGCTATCCCATGTAAGCTTTCTCTTCTTCCTCCAAAGCTCCAAACCGAAACAAAACAAAAACCCTAAATGCCTTTCTCTCATGTTTTCCCTAAATCTCAAGCCAAAGAACCAAACCCAAATGAAATGAACTCAAATTGAACTAAACCCAAATGAAATCAAAATTCAAATGAAACACACATGAGATTCTTTCTCATTTCTCTTTCATTCAACCTACCACAAGCCAAGTGTCCACATCTAAGCCATTCAATACAACCACTCAAATCTCAACCTTTGAAACTCAACTACTTTAATCTAGGCCACCCATTTATAACCACCAACAATCTCAACCATACACCTCATTACCCATTATTCAAAATTACAATTATGCCATTGGCTGAAACACAAAGGACAAACTACTATGTAAAGCACTAGGACCAAACAATCATCACAAACACAATCGCACGGTCGGCTCCAATCCGATCGGTGATCAAAAGAAAGAAATGGAACATCACAAGTTTTTAAAACATAAGCATCAATTAAATGAAAGATTAAAACCGACAAAACATTATATTTCTTATTTAATTATCTGATCTATTTGTGTCTTAATTTAAATCTAGCTGACGTAATTAGTTTTAATGATTTAAGGAAATCTATAGTGTCTTATGAAATTAATAATTTTAAGTATTCTTAATCCTAATTAGTTGGTGAAATTAAGTTACAATTTCTCAAATTACTATTTTACCCCTAAGTTTTCAAATTAATATTTTATGTTTTATTCAGGTTGTTACATACACAATATTTAATCTTGCATTTTCGGTGCTTACCTTATGTTCTACTTGTTTGGAGAGCATTTCGTCTAGTCCGTAGTCAGCAAATACGCGTATAAATAAAAAATACTTGCATTTGGCATATCCAATTCAATAATTTAGTATAATACAAGTATTATTTAGGTTCAACATATGATACACATATAATACACATATAAGACACATATGTAGTAAACAAATACGAAACAAAATACAATTATTTAAGGAAAAAGGAAAAGTGGAAGATGGAAACCATTCTAAAGTGAACAAAATGGGTTCTCTTTAATCTTTCCTAGAAATCCGTATTTCTTTTTTGGAAATACACTTGTGAGTTATGAGTTATGACAATATGACTTGTCTAGACTCTAGAATGTAGTCACTCATGTACTCTATTTCTGCCTCTTTCTTTCTTTTTCTTTTTTTTGGAGCCGATTAATCTTGACAATCTTAGTAAACTTCCTAAATACAACTATAATGATAGAGAGGAGCTTAAAAATTCAAAAAACAATAGAGAAGATATTGAAGATCTTTCATGGCTTGATAGTATTGGCTCATCATTTCATTAATTGTGAGATTTTGTTTTAGTGAAATTTGTAAAGCTTCTACAATACTTTAGCAATTTTTTTTCTAATTGTTTTGATGAATTGGAATGATTACCATACCTAGTTGACTTCAAGATGTATTTATGATAAATTTAAATGAAATATAAAGTTGGTTTGACACACATACAATGCTACATATATATATATATATATATATATATAAAGTACCAAATTTTTACTTCTGAACTTTTATTACACACTGTAATAACCTGAATAATTCTGAAAATAATAATTGAGAACCTGAAGGGCAAAATAGTAACTTGTTGAATTAATAAGTTAACCTCATCTAGTAGTGTGATCACCCCACGGTTGAGTGGACCATAAGTTGATCGGGTTGAAATGGAGTCGCCACCATTCAATGGATTCGGGTGTGAATGACCACCCATGGTTTGTTCATTAAATTTAATATTAAACCAAAAAGTGCAATTACGTTGTTCTAAACATAAATTTAAGTAAGGGGGTTTATTTGAGGTGTGGGAAGGTGTTAGGCACCCACAACCTCCCGGTTTAATCGGTTACCCGATTTAACTGGTTACTAGGTTCAATATTTATTTGGCCATTCTAAATAATCTACAAAAATAAAAATAAAACTAATAAAACCTAATAAATACCACAATTGATCAAATGTGATGAAAAATCCTAGAAATGAACATAAAATTACAATAAAAATAAAAAAACTCTAAAGTCCTAAACATTCAAAATATCTATAAAATTAAAATAAAATACATTTAAATAGATTTAAAACCTAAAATAACCTAAAATGCTAAAAAAAAAGCCTAAACATGCTTACAATGGTAGAAACATTACATGATACTCCTACAAGATCTATTTAATCATCACAGATATGAGTAAAATTGAATTCATCTCAAATTATCATTCACAACATGTTTTTCCTTCACATATATCTCATGATAAACCAAAATAAAATAAAATAGAAACAAAAGAATGAAGTACCTGTAGCAACCCAAGTTAGGGTAGCTTCTGCAGTCCCTCAGGTGCACGTCCTCCGATTTTGAGCTCCTGGATACGCTCAGCTTGAGAGAAAGAGCAATAACAGTTTCTTTTAGTTCTGACGGCCAAACAAGACCTTAGGGTTCAAGGATTTTTCTGGGTTTTTGATGTGGTTTGGTTCAGTTTAGGGTTCGGTTCTAAGGGTTTAATCGGTTCGGGTTTGGTTCAATGGGTTTTGGGTTTAGTTGGTTCGGTTTCTGGGTTGGTTCAGTGGGTTCAGTTCAGTGGGTTTGATTCGGGTTTGATTGGGTTAATTTTTGGGTTTGGTTCAATCCGGTTCGCGGGGTTTGATGGTTTGTTGGTTCACTGTTTTCTATACAAGGAAGAAGAACTGAAACGGAGGAGGTGAGGAAACAGAGCAAAGGGAAAAAGAGAGAGAAAGAGAATACGAGAGACTGAGAGA
>JAUPMG010171026.1:0-10597 GCA_031762675.1 Pachysandra terminalis
CTCTCTCTCTCTCTCTCTCTCTCTCTCTCTCTCGTGTGTGTCGTCTTCTCCTATCTCCATTATCAGAGCTTTCATTTTATAGTTTTCAAAAGAAGAAAATAATCGAACCGGTACTACCAGTACGTATCAATATGAACTGGTTTGGACTGGCCGGTACAACGACTTTATTTTATTTTTATTTATTTGTTTCACAGGTATATACCAGACCAGTATTGGTCGGTCCACTGGTATCCGATGAACCATGACAGGTAGCCCTTTTCTCTATTTTTGAGATTGCTCCCACTCTACTCCAGGTAGCACTCTCTGTGACTCAAGACTAGAGACATGGAAGAAGCTGGCTCTGGTACAGAAACTGAACTTATTGATTATTCACCAATGATTACAAAAGAGACCCTATTAGGGTTGAAATAGAACAAAGGCAAACATAAAGATAGAAATGAATCTAAATCAAATCGTAATCGTAATCACATCTAATCTCAATCCCAAATCAAACAAATATAATCTAATTTGAATCTCAATCTCTACGAGATACACCTGGTGATGGTATCTCATGCACAATAAAACCATACATCTTCTCTATTACCGATCTGTACAGGCATTGGCCGAGATTTAAAAGCACTACTTTAAATGATAGAAGAACACTTGCCTGCTGAAGAGGTCAATTTCTTATTGGCACGATCATTGACTGGTCGATTAGCTACAAAAAAACTGATTATTTTCTGCAATTCTTTTGCTCTGAATGAACATTATCTAATCTTGGGTTTCTAATGATCTCATTATCAGCAGAACTGTTAAAATCATTAGTTGCAATCTTGGTTACATAGAGCACGTAACAAACTAGCAAGTGTTTGCTAATGTCATAGGTGCTTGAAAGTCATTGAATTACTGCAATCATGCTGTGAGAAGTGCAAGTACAACTCAACACATTGTGCTTCTGTCTCTGGACTTTTGAATCAAATTTCTAAGCAAAATTCGAAGTAAGACAAATTGAAGCATCTTCATTGGGCTATATGCCATTGAATGATAGTTCTGATGTAAAATCACCGTAATTCTTCTTTGTTTGCTTATGTAGGAACACCATCGAGCCAAAGCGTTAAATGTGGTTTCTGCAAGTCGGCAACTCCAGAATTCCATAGCAGTCGGTACCTCAACCAGTACTAGTTTAAAGAAAGAAAAAAAAAAACCTTACAATAGAGTTGGAGAAGAACAGAAAAAGAAAAAGAGGACAAAGCATCTGCTTGGAATTGGATTTCATTAACTGACAAGATCCAATGAAAATTTTCAAGCAGGTTTTCAGATTTGGACTAGTTGTTGATCTAACAGATTCTCTTACGGTTGATACAATACCAAAAAGAAGTATGTGATGTAATAAGGTAGATGGTTACCAACACCATTTTGACTCATATTTCTCTATTGATGATCCATATTTCATGAAGCATCATATAAATCATGTACAAATAATGTTTGCCAGCCTCAACAGATTTTTATATAAACAGAGCTAGATATTACTATTGTGTACTCTATTGAACATTTCATGTTATTACTCTCTTCAAAATATTGATCAAGATGTCTAGCTATATTCTTTGTGCTAGCACAAGAAGGATGCTACTACACTACCTGTCGCCGTCTAGCAGTATCCGTTTCGGTCATTCTGTAATCTCTTGCACTTGGATTCGGAGGTTTGCCTCGCAGTAGCAGAAGCAAAGCCATGTTTTTTGATCCATCTTGTCGAAGTGGTTTACATGCAGGTGGCAAGTTCGATCCACCAGTATCGACGCCACCCTAATGTCATGTTCCTTTCTGGTGCATCCTTGTTGTCGCCAACAGGTAGAATGAACCATGACATCTAATCTAGGTCTTCATGAAAACCAACAAGTTACTCCAAGAGGACTGAACTCTGCCTGCCTCAGCGGAGAATACCATACCATTCAGCTTTTTTAAGCTTTCATTTGTACAGAAACACAATCTGAATCTAGTTCAGTGACCAATGGTCACAGGTACCAGATTGATGAGACTGTTAAAATAGAATGAACTTTGGCTCTTCACTATTCAATTTCTGATCCCTACCTACATCATCCTCAGCTCAACTGAGGATGATATCATCAAATATTGCACAGCTTGAGAAGGATTCAATAGAAAGTGATTGTTTAGAATTTTCCAAAAAAAAAGACGGAAACAGATCATAACTCAGCCGATCTTTATTACTCTAAAAAGTTTTGAAGCTCGTGCTAATAGGGAAATCTGTATCTTCATCTTTTGCTTGGATGGAAGGCAGAAATGACTCTTTAAGTCAGTAACTTAAGACACTTCATTAGGGCATCTGTATGTTCCGGCTTCCCAACAGAAACACGAACATAACCCTTCAATTCTTTGTTATTGTAATGCCGAATCATGACACCCATTTGCGCAAGGTCATCCTGAAATAATATTGCATAATCATCGACGATGCCAATACATAAAAGAGTACACTTGCAATTTCTATGCAAATTTGTTTATAAAATCAACAGCTAAAGCTTAAAATTTGAAAGCGAGATGGTCAATGGTCAGGGAAAGGAAACTTCCACGGTCCATTCAATCAGATGATGCATTCGGCACAAAAGTAGTTGGGGTAAGGCATTTTTATTGTTGTTGATGTTGTCGACTTTTTTTATCCAGCAAACCTTAAAGTATGGACTATCTGACTCCGCTTTGGACAGAGTCAGCGACTTGTTAATAAATTAGGGATCAGCTTGGGATCGCGATCCATCTCAAGCCGATCCCTTTACACCATGAATTCCAGGAAGTGCTAGATTTAATTTAGGTTATGGGGAAGATGGAGCATTATTTATAGTAGAGGATAAAAATCGCTCGTGCATTTACGTTTAATTCTAAATCCTACAAATATGATGTTCATGATAATCAAGAAACCTGACAAGAGCACGCACTGGTTTTAAGAAAAAGAATTTGTACCTTCAGCTTCTTAGCATCTTTTCCAGATGTAACCTCACAAAGGATGAAATTAGAATAGCTTGGAAATGGCTTCAAAAATGGCAGTTCCTTCAGAAGCTTATACAACCTGTCACGCTCTTGCACTAAAGCATCTTTCACCTTCTGCAGAGATTGTTGACTAATCTTAGAAAGGATGTCCAAGTGAAAGGGATACCGACACTTGTGAAATTGTGGACATAAAGTCATGAAATCATAGAGTAGAAGAAGTACCTCCAAATAGACTGGATTCTCCAAAGCTGCACAAGCAGAAACTTCGGCAGCAACAGAGACATTATATGGTTGCTTCGCTCTCCAAAGATATTCTATAATGCTCAGAGGAAATGCTCCATATCCCACACGGAGTCCAGCCAAACCTGTTTCAGCAATTACTTGAACCTTAAAGTTCTCACAGTTTTACCTAGACAAGGAAATTCAGCCTAAGGAAGAAGAGTTTGATGTTGGCAGAATTATAGAATTGAGTGTAGAAAGTATGATGATGGAGTAGAGGTCCATCATCTTCAGCAAACCATTACACCAGACTCGCGCAATTAAAATCTGATCAAACTGATACAGGCATAAAATCTGATCAAACTGATACCTCTAACCTTGCATCGACTGTTCTCACAACCATTAAAGTTTATGAGCCATCCAAGCAGAACAGTTAAGGATCCATGACATTTAACAAAATTTTACACCAGTTGCCAAGCTCATGCAGCCCTCCTTTACCCGAGCTTGGGACCAGCAATGCAACATCTGGCAATGCAAAGTACATAGATCCAGGGAATAACTATGGGAGCACATGCAAGGTATGAGATAAGACATGTTGAAGTATCCAAAGAGCTAAAGGAAGACCAGAAACGACCTACATGGAATTGTTAAGAAATAATCTGAAGGCACATAAGCTGAAAGTATATCTTTTGGCAGGTTGGAATTGCGGAAAAAGAATTGTGGTGCCAACCCTAACAAGTTGCTATAACTGATTGTTGATTGACATGTCCATCCATGTAACAGATACTTTGAAAGGTCATTACCCTTGATCAAATGACTTCTCAGTTAAGCTCCATCTGTGAAGTGCCCAGTGATTGAACCAAGGTTTTAAATTTCAATATCGCCAGACATTTGGCAGAATATTTCGTCAAGTTGGAGAAATAGAGGGAAAATGTATACAAAAAAAAAAAAAAAGGAATTTTGATTCCAAATTATTTTAGGGTTTAAATGAGATTAAAATGCACCTAAAAACCATAAAATATGAAAAACTAAATATAAAAAAAAAAAAAAATGCATACATTATACATTGTGAACATGGTATATAAATTTAAAACAGTGGATTGAAGATTCTAGATAAATAAATTTGCACAATTTTTTTTTTTAGACGAATATGCATTGTGAACATGATATATATCGAGTCCATCCATGTCCAAAATCAGTAGATGAACCATTTCTGAAAAGATCTCAGTAGCAAGGTTAGCTCTGGAATGAAACTGCTTAGTAACACAAGCTAAGAGCGCATAATCACAACATAAGAATTCCAATCAGTTGTATACTTTGAGTTTTCTATACAACGGCCAAAATTCTACAGAAACTTCAACCTAACTCAACCTAATCCAACAAGGGATGGCACGACACGATAAGCTGACGTCCCCTGGGTTCATGGCCCACATGGGCACGACTAGGCAAGGGTATGGCTGGGTCATTGGACAGATTGAAACGCAAAAGAACGATCCCAGCCCGATGCGATAATCATCGTACCTCATGCTGTGCCAGGCTGGCCGCCTAGATTAGGTGCCGGCCCGGCCTGCACGATAAGGCCTGTTGGACAGCCCTAGATCCAACCAAGTCCAAATCAACCTGATCCAAATGTCTCTATCTTGGGCTACAATTTTAAGCACCACAAGTTAGGCATGTGTTGAGCACACAGACTGCTTTGGGCCACAAGCTGAAGGTTGTACTCTTAAGGTCGCTCACACTGATTACTGACAAAATCCAACCCACAGTTCCCAAGTACTGCGATTAGGGGTGGCAATTTTGGCCCTGCCGGATGAGCCTGATTAGCCCACCCATTTAAAATCAGGCGTAAGCCCGTTTCCTAGGCACGCGGGCTTGCCAAGTCCAGATTTATAAAACTCGGTTTAATTAAGGCCGGGCTTGGTCTAATCATATTTCATCCCGCCCGGTGTTGGTTAGCATTTAACCCTAATGTCTTTACCTTTTAGCTTTACACCTTTCGTTTTGTCTTCTCAATCTCTTTTTCTCTCACGCAGACAGGAGAGCAGGGACCTTCACATCACTCCTCTTCAGGTCCTCTCTCTCTCTCTCTCTCTCTCTCTCTCTCTCTCTCTCTTTCTCTCTCTCTCTCTCTCCTTCCTTGCAGATGCAAACCTAGCGATTTTTTTTACAGACTTAGCAGCAGCATCAAGAAACTCTAGAACTTAACAGAATACATTTCTCAAAAAACTCCTAATCTAATGGAAAACAACTTCTCAGCAAGTGTGATTGAAATCAAGTTCTTTTTTCTTTCTTACCAAAAAAAATGCCTTACCTTTGTTGATAACCGTATTGTAGTCTCTCGCAGTTTTTGCAGATTTTTAAAGCATATAATTTATTTTGCAGATTTTTTTTTTAAAAAAAATTCAAAATCAGGCTAAACCAAGTTGGGCTTGGACTTGCAATTATAAAACAGGGCCGGGCTTGGGTGTAGTTGTTAGGCCCAAATTACAGGCCGGGCTGGGCTTGGGCATATATAATATCTCTTATATGGCAATCCGCGGTCCAGAAATGGATCCCGAAGGTCTCACCTCGAGTTTTGTTGAAGTCAAGAGAACAGCAGAATCAACACATAAAGGTAGGGATGTCTACATATGAGATGCATACTTCTATAAAATAAATTTACATAGCAAGAATTATATTACCATCCTGATTTTACTCATGCCAGAGAAGAAGAACAAAGACAAGATAACTTGACTCATTTTATGATTGAACATATACGTTGTCATGAGAATAATTTCAAGCCAAACAGGTGTATGGAATCCGTTCAGTAGACTAGCAGATCAACTCCAAATACTACTAGCATACGAAAAACTAGTATTTCTACAGCAGATATGATAGACCAAAAACTTACCAAGAATGGTGGAGCCGATAGGACTAAAGCATAATAATACAGCAAAGCAAATTAAGTATTAGGAGAAACTTGACCATTCAAATCAATAAGAATGTGAGAGTTTTAGAATATACCAGCTCTTTTGCTAAATGTCCGAAGGACAATCATATTCTCATGCTTCTTCACCCATGCCATCCTAGATTCCATTCCGGAGAACTCAATGTATGCTTCATCCAGCACAACCAATATGGGAAGATCAAGAATCTTCAAAAGATCCTCATCGTTGATTATACTATGGAACAAGAGGTAAGATGGAAATAAAATAATTCAGAACAGATTCGATAACAATGACAATAATATGACCCCAAACTTGTTTCAAGTCTGAAGACTAAAGGCAATAAATACACAAAAGTTGCAATTACAGATGCCATTTTTCTCTATGCATATAACTAAGGGATGACGACAGGTTGGGACTGATTCCTACCGTATCCTACAGGATTTCACCCTACTCCAATTCTGCCCCAACCCAATGTTGGGGTGCAGCGGGTTGGAGTGAGGCAAGACAAGGTGACCTCTATGTGATTGATTCTTATGCACAAAATGATTTCTTATGTGAAATATACAAATCTTAATTGAATGGAAACGACGTAGATCAGTAAAGGTTTTGGCAAACCTGATCATGTCCCTAATCCGAATTTGGCTTACCAAACCCATAACTTACTGGTTCGGGTTTGAATGGTCACCTAAAAAGGTTCTTCAAGTCTTGGACAAAGTAGGAAAGATCATATGCCTGAAATATGGGATGGCACCAGCCACATATCCGCAAGTAGTTGCACTTCAAGTTATACATCCAAGACAATCCAATTGGTAAGTGCCTCTTGGCTGGGGCATAGATAAAATTTTCATCAACTTATTCAAAACATCTTCAGCAAATGATGCTTTCAACTTAGTTTAGAGGGTTGAAATTGTAAACATTCTGGTATCTTCACACTATCTCCATTTCTAAAGGCCGTCCACCAATTAATTGTGCATGACTGATCATTGCAGGCCACGATTTAAGCATGATCAAATGACAAATGGAAGTGATGAACGTCATGTCCGTCATTCAAAAACTTCTAAAGTGATGTAAATATAACATGCCCAATTGATAGTGTACCTCCCATCTGGATTGTTGGGAGAAGTGAGGAATATGCATTTTGGTTTCTCCTGATAAATAACTTCAGCTATCCGCTCTACATTCAGGCTAAAGTCGGACTTCCTTGGCACTGCAAGGTCAGTTGAAAATGTATAAGGTGATTTACATCTAACGAGGTGGTAAAATGATAATGAAAGCAAAAGAGAGAATATACAACAGGAATTAAAGAAATGGAAACTGATGGAACAGCTAAAATCCCATTTTTTAAGAAAATGGAAAAGGAAAAACAAAAAATATAATACGAAAATATATTAAAGGAAAAATAAAGAAACAATAACTCGTTCTTTACCCTTGATGATAAGTGCCCCATTAACTGCTGCATCGAATCCATACATTGTAAATGTTGGAGGGCAGTCCACAATCTTGTCACCAGGATCTAGTACGCATCTGCAGTAGAGGAACAACAAATGTTAAATTTGTTGAAGTAATCAGATAATAGATGAAGAAAGAATAACCATTTCAAACAATCACAATATCTTCCACTTCTACCGCATAATCAAATCGATAAGCTCGTCTGCACCACATCCTGCAAGAATATATTCAGACTCAAGACCTGAATCTTCAGCAAGGGCAGCACGCAAGCGGCGGGTTTCCGGGTCTGGGTAAACATATGGAAACTTTAATGCTCCCAAAGCTTCCATAACCTACAGACAATCTGAAATTTGTACTCAGAACAAAAGAAACATATCTTCACCAGCCATATTGGTGGCCGAAATTACAAAATACAAATCTCAGTAGTAAAAGAAATCCATAAAATCTTCAATACTACCAAATTTATACACAAAAGCTATAATTTTATTTCTGACAGTAAAAGGAGTTTCAGTATAGTTTACCACCCTAAAAATCAATAAGCAATTAAATAAAAGACTTACTTTGTGACGCATAAAACAAATAAAGGAAGGTAGACTTGCCTCTGGGGGTGGACCATATGGGTTTTCATTTGCATCCAATTTAACGATGTCCTCAGGCTTCCTTCCTAGACTGATAGACAGAACCTGTAGTGACAAATACAATTCATTTAAACAGAAACTAAATTAAACAATCATTCCCAATGACCCATCAAAGTAGCAAGTGTACACACACACACGCGCGCATACGCATACACAAGCGCATGCGCGCACACACACAATACATTTAAACAGAAACTAAATTAAACAATCAATTTACAATGACCCATTAAAGTAGCTAGTGCACACACACACGTACACACATGTACACACACGTACACGTACAGGTGCACGCGCACACGCACACAATTCATTTAAACAAAAACTAAATCAAACAATCAATACCCAATGACCCATTAAAGTAGCTAGTGCACACACGCGTGCGCGCACACACAACTCATTTAAACAGAAACTAAATTAAACAATCAATTCCCAATTACTCATTAAAGTAACTAGTGCACACACGCACGCGCACACACATACATATACATAGCCTGTTTCACCAGTCAAAAAATCAACCAGAATTATTACACCCAACCAGCAGAATCACAAAAACAAGATAAAATCTCCAAATGGGGTTGAAATTGATTACCTCAAAAGGCAAAATTGACTGATAAGGAGACAATTGCTTGAGATGGGAACGTATGAAAGAATCCCCAGTTACCCGCTCCTGGTTTTCACTGACTTGTTTTACAGGTACCGTCGAAGCCATACTACGAACACACCTACGATTCCCTTCAAATAAACAACTGGGTCTAGGCGGTTCTACCAAACGATGGCTCCGATGGTTCTGGGATATACAAACCGCATAAGCATTGTAGACATCAACCACACCCATCAAATCTGCATTTTGAATCCGAAAACCAAAACAATCCCATGAAGAAGATGTTTCAATTCCATGGATAAATACAAAATCAAAACCAAAAACAAATTTCATTTATCCAGTTCTCATCATTGATTGATTGCAGGAAAGAAAGGAGAACCAATGGAATAAATAACAAAGCAGTAACAAAGATAGAGAGTAATCTTCCACAGTAGGCTTTGGGTCATACCTGGAATCTGAAGAAAAGGGAAATGATAAATGGATCTTAAGAACTCTGGAACAGAGAGGAGGAGGGAGAAGGCCAAACCATAAACCCTAGACACATACCATAACGGTCAATTGTATTGCTTACCAGAAGAACAGGAAAGCAAACTTAGTTAGGGTTTGGGAGTTTCTACGGTCCGGTGCTTAAGGATTTAATTAAGGATTCTTAGGCTGCGTTTGCGCGGCTTATATAAGTGCTTATTTGAGCTTATAGCTTATTAAAGCACTTTTTAAAATTAAAAGGGTGTTTGGTAATACCTAATGGATAGGTTTTATCCATAAGCACCAGGGGAAGGCTACCCATACGGAGAAGCTATGGAGAGCAGTATCTCTTAGGACTTCCGAAAAGCTGTTCTCTAAAGTTGCGTTTGGCCTGACTTGTGCTTTTGGATATGAACTCATTAGATAAATGACTCAATGAAAGCACTTATCACAGCACCAATAAACTATAACTTGAAGAAAACAGCGTTTGGTAAATACATTTATCTAAGTGCTGAGTATTTATCCACGGCACCAATAAGCACTTATCTAGTACTTATGGATTTAATTAATGGTTCATATTAGGGGTGTCAATTGGCCGGGCTTGGGCCGGACCATGCTCTGTCTCATCTCAATCCTATTATGAAAAAATAGGCCCTAGCCCACCCAAGATCTGCTTATGGCCTTATCCATAGAGCCCAAGCCCGGCCGCCGGTTTGTAATGACCTAAACTCTTTAATTAGGATGTTCATCTTTTAATTATTTATTTTCTATATTTTTGTGATATTTAATTTCATGTGTTTATGTAATTAATTAGCTTAGGGAGTTATTTATTACCTTTTATTTAATTGTGGAATTAATTTGTTATTTTTAGATTAGTTGGGGTGTTATGCTTAATTAAATTTTTAAATTTTGAATTGGTTTTGTGTTCAACGCACGGTTGTGCGTTGAACTAGTCGTATGGAGTATGGCAACGTGGGGGGTTGAGTTGGCAGAACCGTGGGAGAAGAAGGGAGAGTTTTTAGGGGAGAGGTTCTATCTCCTTGGTGTTTGGTTCGTCCAAGAGAGAAGTTGAAGGAAGAGTTCTTATCTTGTTCTTGTTGCTGTTGAGTTGCAGAGAAGAGACTGTGAGGAAGAAGAACCAGAAGCCCTCGATTTTTCTGAGTTGTTTTCCATCGTTTTCTGCAACTATATCATGTAAGTACATTACCTACTACATATTTTTAGAATGTGATGTTGTATATGCTATTTGATGTATTGAACCTATTCAGATCTGATTTTTGAATGCATTAAACTATGTTAGTGGTTTCGGTTTTTGTAGAACT
>JAUPMG010171047.1:0-10596 GCA_031762675.1 Pachysandra terminalis
GACTTAGAACCATGGGTTAGCGCCCGGATCTAAGATGGGACGACCGGACGTTCCTAGACCACAGGGTCTGAAGTATTCCAGACCACAGCGTCTGAAGTATGTGTGTGAAGATTGAGGGGCACTTAACAGATTATATTTATAAAGGCATAAATTATTCATATCATATCATTTTTATCATTGTGATTGTATTTATCCATGTTTTAGAGGGTTATCTATATATGTTGTTACATGCTTATGAATATCTCATGCGTTGGAGGATTTTGTTTATATGGGTTGTTCATTACTGTTGGATTATGCCTTACTGAGTATCCCACTCACGCAACGGTTTGTGTTGTAGGTCGTGTGTTGAACCAGTAGATGGGTTCGTGTTAAGGAGCATTTTCATTATAGATTCTTTTATTCTATTCTGTTAGACTTTTATGGTTGAGTTATATTTCATTTGAATTGTAAACTTGATGTATGGCTCTTCTGAAGCCAAGATAGTTTGGATTATATATTGCAGCATTTTAATTCTTCCGCTACTCTGTGATTGTAATAATTTCAGTAAATTATTACTTAGATTTTGGTTATGATGATCGATCCGCGATTCAGAAATGAATCCTGAAGGTCGCGTCTCGAGATTCGTACCAATCCCACCTAGGGATTTGGGGTACGGGTTTGGGGCGTGACATCATGGTTCAGCTATTGGGCATCACATTATGAACCTTCTCTCACCTTGCATCTTTCACAAGTCTGTTGTGATCATCACACAGAACATATCCCTCACCTTGGGAGCTAACAACATCTCGCTACAAGTCTACAAGGCATACCAACACAAGGGCTCTCTCTCAGCTTGGGCGGAAATAACATAGTCCTCTCATAGGACAGCATGGTTAAATAAGTCAATTCATCTCATCTGACAGCCTAAACCCAGGGGTATGACATGGGGTATTAGACTGAGCCAACGGCGGAATAGTCCATATGTAACTCGTTGTATTCAAATCATTTAATTAATGCATACACCCAATGCTTCACGCACGTATATTCAATTCAACATTCATGTGGGTACAGTCCCATGATTCTACATTACAAGGCACAGTAGTGCACACAATAGATACTAAGCATATGCAATCATCAAAACGTGAGAAACAAGATAAAATAAACGTAGGAAGGATATAAACATCAGAAAAACACTAAGGAACAGTAATACAGAATACTACAGTCTAACATGCATAAGTATAATCATCTAACATAAGTTATATAATGGAATTCAAGGCAGGCAGGGTATGGATATCTAACATGGAGTAATACACATATGAAGTAGGTCTAAGAAATGAGGACAACATGTAATACTAATACATTCACACATTAAGGTAGGTCATCAAACTCTAAGTATACGTAATTATCTAATCATAAGGGAATACGATATAACCAGTGTTAGCAGGATGAGTTCATCAAATATAAGGCAATACATGTATTAATAGGTCAAGGAGATGAAAGAAATAAATAATGCTAAACATCCACATATATGGGTCAACCATCACATGGCGACACAAGAGGTCAGAGTCTGTGCCTAGACATGTACAAACAAGGGAAAGAACCAATGGTTGGATTTGGGGACATGTTACACAAGTCTCCTAAGAAACTCGCATTACTAAGCTAACTCAAGATAGGCTAGATCTTAGGTATGAAGGGTCATATTTTGCTAGGGAAGTCTACCAGCACAAAAAACATGGTAAATATGTGAGGTTGGTCATTCTACACGTGTCCAAATCTTAACCTTCAACATTAGATCAGGGGAAGCTCTCGGTGGGGTCATCGACTCGGTCTCGATTAGCCAAAATGGTAAAAAGGTGCCAAATGAGTTGGCATCTCTGGAACTGGTCCAAATGAGTCTCATTAGACCAAAAGTGACCCTGGTTCAATTCAGAATTTGGGCTTGGTGGGGTCTTCGATGAACCGAAATGGGTCTCGACGAGGTCTTTGGTGCACCGAAAATGTCTCAGCGACAATTCCAGAACACTGAAATTGGTCTTTGTCTTTCGGTGAACTGTTTTGGCGAGCCCAGGTGGTCGCTGAAGCTTGGTTAGGTCTCTAAGGGAACCAAGAAGGTCTCGGCGACAAGTCTAGTAACCTGGAAGTGTCACCTGTCGTCGGCGGGGTCACTTGGTGAGCCGAGGGAGGTCGCCGAGGCTAAATCCGGGGTGTTTCTAGGTGAAATTTCACCCAGAAGTTCGTATTGGCCTAAGGAAGCCTTGTTTATGGTTTTTATGTCAAGTAGGTAGGTCTACTCGAATAGATCTGGGATTTCTCCCTATTGTTCCAAACTCAGATCTGGTACCAGATCTGATTTCAAGGGAAGTAACAAGGGTTTTGGGCTCCTAAAACATGCCAAATGAATGCTAAATTCATGGGGAAGAAGGAATACAATCACACAAGATCCTTCCCCATGACCACGATGCTGAAACATAAATAAAGACACATGCATTGAAGAAAAAACTCAACTTGGGGGCGTTGTCGGGTCACATCCGAAGTAGCTCCACCTTGCCGGGTCGAGTCCGAGACCAGGGTTTCTCCCTATCTTCTTCTCCATGAGCTCCACGAGAAAGAGAAAAGAGGGAGAGAAAAAGAAAGAAAATGAGGTTTGTTTCTTATTTATAGGTCCAGGAGCAAATTTGTAATATTAAAGTAGTCAAAGGGGTAAAACTAGGTTTCTAGCTCTAACATTTCCAACTAACCACCTAATTAACTTCTGATTGAGTAATTATGCTTAGGGTTAGCAAATGAATCTTCCAAGTTGTTAAAACTAATTATTATCTTGTTATTTGATTTTTATTTCTTATTTATCTGCTAAGTCCAGTTATCTGACCCATAATATTTCCTAAGTCTATCTGGTTATTTTGATTATTTTTAGGTGGCTTAAGGGTTTCTAAAATATTTTATAAGATCCCAAGATTAAGGATCTTATGAATTCTAATCCTAATTTATTAATGAGATTAAATTACTAATTTATCAATTTACTATTTTAACCCTAAGGTTTCATGTTAAAGTTTTAGGATTTTATTCAGGTTGTTACAATTACCCACTTGCATTTAGGGATTTAAACCCAAGGAGGCCTTTGTAAGATGATTACCCATAAACAAAGTAGAATTCAAACCTCTATCCGTCGCTGCCTGGTTGACCGGACGAGCTATTCTTCCCACGTATCAGTAGGATTTTTGGTGATAACATCCTTCGGAAGCTATCGATGTGCCCATACACATGAATAATCCGCCAGAAGCCATCCCAAGTATCATTTCCACCAATCAGTAGGATTTCCAGTGATAACACCCTTCGGAAGCTATCCGTGCGCCCATACACACGAATAATCCGCTGGATGCCATCACAGGTATCCTTTCCATCTGTAATAATTATATGACAATCATAACTAATATAATACATCCCTTTAGTACCAAGTTCATGCATAGAAATCATCAATTTAGGATTTCGATGATATTTCCTGTCAGAAACTATCCACACGTCCATACACGCGGATAATCTGCCGGAAGCCATCATAAGTATCCTATCCAGTGTACAAATACATAATAGATCATAAGTTTATAAAACTAATCAAAACACACTACAAGCAACTCAGAATACCCATTTCAAGGTGCCCATAAAGTTTGTACCCCATTGGAGCTTGGTAGGTAGCTCGGTAGCACTGAGGTACTTGCCGAAGGCCATTTTTCCAACTTTGACATCTTTATAGTATTTAAATCATAACTAATTTTATACTTATCGGATTGACATCAAACTTTGACCATTGCGTTTCTAACAAATAGAGGAATCTAAGAAAAATAAAAATAAAATACTTTTTTCCCCTCGGCAGCACCACCGGTGTACCGGAGCTTGCCGATGGGCATTTTTTAGTGTATTTTTAGTCCCTGTCGGCAGCACCACCGGTGCCTGCCGATGGGTGACTCTTTTGTGCATTTTTGGTTGCGGGAACTGAATCCCAAATTCGTCTTGGAAGCACCAAATTTGAACTCTTCAATCCGGTTCAATCCGAAATCATGTTGAACAATTATAAACTATTAAAAATCATCATTAAATGAAATGAAAACATATTAATTCATAATTTACACCCAACACTACAAAATATTAAGTATTTACCGGTGGTTCCAAATCGCCGGCGACACCCTCCCAACCGACGTCTACTCTATTGTCGATGGTTACGTGAACCGTCGAGAAAGCCCTCGTCATCGTACGTATTCTCGGCGGTTTACAAACTAACCGCCGTCAATTTTCCCCTATTCCTCAGCGGTTTAAAGCCACCGACCAAACAACATATATTTCTCGACTGTTCTAGACCGCTGGCAAAGATGGATAGTACGACGGTTCAATTTTTTATGCACGGTGGTCTGGACCACCGAGAATTAGTTATTTTTCTCGGCGATTCCATAGAACCGCTGAGAATACGTTCTCAAGGACAGCGGTTATATAAAACCGCCGTTAATAGTCGTTTTTTTTTTTAAATCTCCCTATTTTTACAAGATTACAAACCTATTAATAAACCTGTAGAAAAGCAAACACTACAATTCAAGTCTATAAAACCTACAAGCAAACCATGGCCTATACACAATTCAAGTGATCTTAAACCTACAAGAAATTAAACCTGTACAAGAAAAACACACAATTCAAGTCTTTTAATTAAACTTACAAAGTAAACCTCTAAAAATATATACAACAGCGAACACAAATGTATTTCAACAACAATTATATCTACTAATATGTAATTTAACAATAGACACAAATGTCAAAGTTGATATAATGAAACTAGTAAGAAAAAATGCCGATCATGAACGTCCCGGGGCCGCTGCTAATCTCCTCCACCCTACAATACAGATTATATAAACCAATTTAGTTATCATGCTTACAGAAAAGAAAAATCAAATAGAAGTAAAGACTATCAAGCGCTCTAATGCAGACACTTTATTGGCATTCTGGGCCAGGGCAGCAGATAGCTGAGCAAACTCCACATCCTTCTGAGCCTGGGCAGCAGCTATGTCACGACCCGAACCTATATAGCCACTTGGGGCCCGGTGAGGTTGAGATTATGACCTACACTCCTTATAGGAAGGATGTGGTAGAATAGTATAACAAGAGCCCAAAAAAAAGTATGAATAAAGAGGAATATACAATATTAAAATTCATACTATACGGCATTTACAATGCAAGCAGCGAAAATATACAGTTCGAGGTTGAAAATCAGATTTAAAAGGATACTAAGACAAGTATCCTAAATGATATATACACCCAAAAGAGAAACTAAAGTATCAGAGAAAAGTTCCAAAATAAAGTTGAAGTGTTTACAATAATGATGGAAGGCAAAAATAATCTTCTTCTTCAAAGCCTCTCTCCTGAGCAGTATTCTCTTCAGCGGCAATTTCTTCGAAGGATCTCGAAAGGTTACTAAAAAGCATGAGCTACACTAGCCAGTAAGTAAATAATATTAGGAATGGGAAAGTTCTCTAAGAGTTATAAACATTTACTCAACTCTAAATCAAAACACAGAAGAAAACAATCAAAGTCCAATGCATGAGTTAATTCATTTATTATGCATGCGACTTATCTACATACAAATCACCAAGGTGATCTAATACACAATCTAATATGTAATGCAAATGAAAATTCTGTTAAGGTGTTAATGTGGTATGTTTCCCCCTGATCGAGTCTCAAAATCCGGGGTGTCCCAGCAACCTGAATTCGCCCCAGGATGTTCCGACGACCTGAAACCATCCCCCGTCGTAACGGTTGTAAACGAAATAGGACTATTCTATGTGTACAGTATAGTTCTAAGGGCATTCGACCTAGGAGTCACAATCACCCCACCTTATTTTTGATCAGTGGTACTGTGTATCGAGACTTCCAGCCACTTGCGGTATCCCTCGGGAAATCATGACACTTGACAAGCTACAGAGGTTTCCCTCTTTCTCTAGGGTATTATTCTCTTGGTAAAAGAAAGGTTTGTTGGGTTAGCTACGTCCTCAACTCAGTCTTACCGGTCTCCTCACCAGATATGATATTCACATCTCTTTCATTTCATTCGTGAGACACAACCATGAGGTCTCGGAGCATAGGGTCAAACTCTTTGACCATGACATTGTCTAGAGTAAATGTAGTGCTATGAAGAGTACACATTAGCTAAACATACATATCATTGTGTACAAGGTGTAAACAAATAAAATTGAGTGCACATTGTCATACAATTTCATCATAATATTAGGTCGATTCAAGTGTCAAGATAAAGCTGTCCTTGTAAACATTGAACTCAAACATATACTAATTCTACTCATAATCATACCAAAGGATCAGTATTAACATATGTAGAAACTTATGCTGAGCAAAACAGACTCGGCGAGGTCAACCTATTCGGTGAGCCTAGACTCACTTGGCGATCTCATCGGCGGATCGACTGTCATTCAACGACAAATCCAGGGAATTGATTACTGGAGATCCATTTCGGAGACCTCTTTGACAAACCGAAGTCCATTCCCGGCGCGCCGAAATGTTTCTCAGTGAACTGGTTCAAATAAAGTGCCTACCCGACGACCTATTCGGTGAACCGACTAGTTTGCCGGTGGCTCAGAAAGCGTTCAGTGAACTATTCGGCACGCCGAGGGGCCGCCGAAAGTCGCAAACGAGCAGACAAAAGGGGAAATTCTTCCCTAATCCTCCATCAACCATCTCATGACTCACATAAAAACATATCAATGCATAAATTTGTTGGGAAGGCATATTAAGACGAAATGAAAGCAAGATTTCTCCAACATTAAACATAGATTCAACATTAAATCAAAAATTCCATGCTTTGATCAAGAAGTAAGGAAATGATTAGAAAACCTAGATAAATCTAACACATTCATGAGATTATCTACTTACAAAATCCAAGAGATTCAATCTTAAGCAAAACCCTAGCATGAATTCCCCTTTCTCCTTCTCTTTCTTCACCAAGTTTCCAAAAACCCAAATGAGACAAAACCAAGTTAGGTTTTGTTTCCTTATTAAGTTAAACCCTTAGGACAAGTGTCTTAATCCTAGCTTTCTTAATAAAGCTATAGAAATCCTAGTCTTACATCTAAATAAGTAAAGATCAAATCTAAGCCATTAGATCTAATTACTTAGGATTTAAACTACTGTGTGAAACATCAAGACCCTCAAATCCTATAAATCAAATCGCACGGTCAGATTTCTTCTGATTGGCGATAAAATGAGAGGAAATATCTTAAAGTGGTCATAAGCATTAATAAGTAGAGATTAGAAGGTTAAGACCGTTGCATCCTAACCCCCTTAAAAGAAATTTTGTCCTCAAAATTTACTTACCTCAAGTGAAAAGATGCGGATATCTAGCTCGCATCTCATCTTCAAGTTCCCAGGTTGCTTCAGATGTTCCATGTTTCTCCCATAAGACCTTTACCTTTGCAATGACCTTATTCTGCAACAATTGCTCTTTTCGGCCTAAGATCTCCACTGGATGATCTTCATAAGTGGCATTTTCATGGATCGTTATGCTTTGCCAGTCAATTACAGAAGTTGGGTCCGGATGGTACTTCTTCAACATGGATACGTGAAAGACATCGTGTACCAAGTCCATAGAGGATGGCAGCAAAATACGATAAGCTACCTCTCCAATCCTCTTGGAAATCTCAAAGGGTCCAATATATCTTGGTGCCAATTTGCTCCTCTTGCCAAATCTAAACACTCCCTTGGTCGGTGAGACCTTGAGGCATATTCGGTCTCCCATCATGAACTCTAGCTTTCTTCTTCTCACATCCGCATACTTCTTCTGTCGATGTTGAGCTGTAAGGAGTCGGTCTCTAATCAGTTTGATCTTTTCAGTTGTCTCGGCTGCAATTTGGGGTCCTAACGGAATGTGTGCGTTATCTTCATTCCAGCACAAGGGTGATCGGCAGGGTCTTCCATAAAGTGCTTCGAACGGTGCCATCCCGATGCTCGTCTGGTAGCTGTTGTTGTAGGAGAATTCTACTAACGCCAGATGTTCTTCCCAGCTACCCTTGAAATCTAGGATACACGATCTGAGGAGATCTTCAAGCACTTGGTTTACTCTTTCTGTCTGACCGTCTGTTTGAGGATGAAAGGCTGTGCTGAAGTTGAGCTGTGTCCCTAGGGCCTTGTGTAGACTCTTCCAGAATTTCGAAGTGAACTGCGACCCACGATATGATATGATAGTAATCAGTACTCCGTGTAAGCGAATTATCTCCTTCAAATACAACTTAGCTAAATCGTCAGTGTTCATCGTGGTTCTTGTCGCTAAGAAGTGCGCTGATTTAGTCAAGCGATCTACTATCACCCATATCATATCATGACTACTGCGAGTCTTTGGCAATCCCGTGCTGAAGTCCATAGATATATGTTCCCACTTTCACTCTCCAATGGGCAGATGATGAAGTGTTCCCGCCGGCTTCTGATGTTCTGACTTCACTTGCTGACAGATAGCACACTTGGTCACAAATTCCTTGATCTCCACCTTCATCCGACTCCACCAGTAGTAATGTCGAAGATCGAAATACATCTTGGTGAGAACCAGATGTATGGAATACTGAGATCTATGGGCTTCAGTTAGAATTTCGGCCTTTAGATCCTCATCATGCGGCACACAGAGTCATCCTTTAAACCTGATGCTCTCGTCTTCAGCCTTGGTCCAATTCGTTCGTTCCTCATCCGCGGCTAAGTCATGCATCCACTTCTCATTTTTTCTGAAGCTCAATAATTCTCGCCTTGAGTGATGGTCTTGTAAGTATATTGCACAACCTCACGTCACCTCCTGACTTGCGAACCTTGAAGTTGAACTCTGCAAGTTCCTCGTAGAGTTTCCATTTTTGAACTAGCAAATGAGCTACGACACTTCTAGGTCTTCAGCTGAGGGCATCCGTTATCACATTGGCCTTGCCCGCGTGATATTGAAGAGAGAAGTTGTAATCATTCACGAGTTTCATCCGTCTTCTATGTCTCATATTTAAATCCTTCTGAGAGAACAGATATTTGAGGCTCTTGTGATATGAGAATACCTCAAAAGTTTCACCGACAAGATGATGCCTCCAAATCTTTAGTGCAAACACAATCGCTGCCAGCTCTAAATCATGGGTAGGATAGTTCTTCTCATGCACCTTCAGTTGCCTTGAAGCATATGCTAAAACCTTGTAGTCTTGCATCAAAACACAACCAAGTCCGGACAGAGATGCGTCAGTGTAGACCACGAAGTCGATGCCACTAACAGGGATGGTGAGAACTGGTGCAGTAGTAAGCTTCTCCTTGAGAGTGGTGAAAGCTACCTGACAAGCGTCATCCCATATGAATTTTACGTCCTTTCGAGTGAGTCTGGTCAAAGGAGCTGCAATGCCTAAAAAGCCTTCGATAAATCTTCGCTAGTAACCAGCTAGGCCAAGGAAGCTGCGAATCTTCGAGACGTTCATGGGCTGCTCCCAGTCAGATACTGATTTTACCTTGCTGGGGTCCACAGTAATTCCTTCCTTAGACACTACGTGCCCTAGGAACTTCACTTCGTCTTTCCAAAATTCGCACTTTGAAAATTTTGCATACAATTGGTGATCCACTAACGTCTGCAACACAATTTTTAGGTGCTCTTTGTGTTCTACCTTTGACTTGGAGTAAATCAAGATGTCGTCGATAAATACTATAAGAAATTTGTCTAGATAGGGTCTGAAGATTCTCTGTATCATGTCCATAAATGCTGACGGAGCGTTAGTCAGCCCAAATGGCATGACCACAAATTCAAAATGTCCATACCTTGTCCTGAAAACTGTTTTCGATACATCCATTTCCTTAATCCGCAGTTGATGATATCCAGATCTGAGATCTATCTTTGAAAAATAAGATGCCCCTTGCAACTGATCAAACAAATCATCGATACGCGGCAACAGATATTTATTCTTCACTGTGACGTGATTTAGCTTTTGGTGGTCTATACACAGTCTGAGAGATCCGTCCTTCTTTTTCACAAACAAAACTGGCACTCCCCAAGGTGAAGAACTCGGCCTAATGAAGTGTAAGGCTAATAACTCATCTAGTTGCTTTTTCAATTATGTCAGTTCGGTAGTTGCCATTTGGTATGTCGGTAGTGCTATGGGTTGTGCTCCCGGAATCAATTCAATACAAAAATCTATTTCACGCTTAGGCGGTAATCCTGGAATGTCTTGAAATATTTCGCCGATTTGGTTCATAATGGGTATCTCTTCCCAGTCCTTCTTCCCTTCAATAGACCAGAGATCTAAATAGGGTGATAAGTTGGGCATTCCAAATCTCGAGCCAAATACTTTAACTAGATCTCCCTCCGGGGTCAGAATGGAGACAACTTGGTTGAGGCAGTCTATCTGCACATGATGTACAGGTAGCCAATCCATTCCTAAGATTACGTCAAACTCGTGCATGTCTAGGACAATCAAGTCTTTAGGTAAGGCGGAATCATCTAGCATAATCAAACAAGACTAATTGTGGATTTTTTTAAACCAAATAATAATAATACCACTCGCAATAGGACGAATCTTTACAGATAGGGCTATTATGAGGGTGTCGAACCTCAAGGACTGAAGGGAGAAA
>JAUPMG010171058.1:0-10596 GCA_031762675.1 Pachysandra terminalis
TATTGGACCGGAGGGGGGGGATGTCATCAGATATTCTGTATGCTCTTCGGTGGCATTGAAAAGGGAATTTATGTTGGGATGAAGGACTATACCAGAAGGGAAGAGATTACCGACATCCTACAAGAGTTTGCATTTAGACACCCATATTGCTCAATGAAGTTGTATGATTAGATTCCCCGTAGTGATATTACACTTCTGATCACGTGTGTGGCATGCATTTGCATTAACAATAAATGGAAGACCTCATGCATTGCACATAACATGAATTGATTGTACGAGGAGATTCTTGATGACCATATATATTATTGAATCCAATTCTCACTAGTTAGTTAGCTTATGCCTTAGAGCAACAACATTTCAGGTGAATTAACTCAAGTTAAGGAAGAAGAAAATACCGAGGAGATCAAGACTGGAGAGGAGCAGTTCCAGGAGGAGGACGAGTTTTACTGTCCTCAGTGAACGCCTTGGCGATTATGTATGTGAATACTATTATTTTGAAAAAAAATTGTAAATACTATTAACTAATATTTTGGATGATTAGGGTAATACCCTTTTTCCTTATATTTTGCTTATAATGTGAAGAAATCTGATCTTTAACCTAGAACTGATTTCGATGTCCTTCCGCTATACTCTGTAATTACGTTATTCTTTTTAAGTTATGTTAGGGACTATTGTATCTATGACCACCAGTCTCCTTGTGAGGAAGTGAAGGTCCTGACCTTCGATCTACGTGGACCTACAAGGGTCTATCGGGGTCGGGTCGTGACACTCATCGGTGTACCTGTGCCTACCAATGGGCTGCGATCTGGGTGATTCCCAAATTTTCGGAAATACTTCCAATTGATCCCCAAATCCAATTTTTCTTATTCTCAAGGCCACAAATCATTAGGCTAACATAATAGAACATGTAAGATCATTCCCAGTACCATTTTTCATACATCAAATGAAATCACATGCAATCAATAACAAAAATCCATATCAACTTATAAGAACAGGAACATGAACAAAAGTGAAAACATACGAGGATTATACAATAAGATTCAACTTACCTAATATGTTTCTTCTTGATTCAGCAACACAAATATATTCTTCTCTTCTTCTCTTGCTTTCCTTCCTTCTTCTTCCTCATTTCTTCTCTTCTCTTGGCACTACAATGTGTAAGGCTAGGGTTTAGTTTTCCAGATCTGAACTCTCTTTCTCTACTCTTCTCTTCTCTCAATCTCTCTCTCCAATCTTTCCAAGGTGCATCCTTGAGATGGAAGGTGAGGGAAAGATATACCAACTTCCCTTCTTTCTCTCAAAGACCCAAATCCACAATCCCACGTTGCCATATGCGCATATGCATGTGGGATTTGAATTACAAAAATTAAATTACTGATTTTACCACAAAAGCATTCTAATTACACTAGGGACCCCAAATTAATAAGTTTTAATATAAAAAACAACCTTATACTAATGTAGCCTGCAATACATATGATTAAATACTATTACAAATACACTATAATTATTATTAATTAATGGAATCATTCCATTAGAGGATTTAGGTCATTACAACCTACCTCCCTTAAAAGAATTTCTTCCCTGAAATTGCGTACCTCACTCCGTTAATAGTTCTGGATAGCACTCTCGAATATCCGATTCCAACTCCCATGATGCTTCAGATTCATCGTGAATGTCCCCATTGAATCGTCGCCAAAGGTATAGTATTGGCTCTCAAAACTTGCTCCTTTCAATCAAAAATCTTTATCGTTGCTCTACAATGGATACAACCTCTCTAAGTTGTAACTGAATCGAATCTAGCACATGGGACGGGTCAGGCTCGTACTTCCATTGTAGTGATACATGGAACACATCATGAACTGCTGAAAGTTGAGGTGGCAACGCAACTCGGTATGCCACATGTCCAATGTGCTCTAGTACTTCAAAGGGTCTGACATAACGTGGAGCTAATTTCCCTCTCTTGCTGAATCGCATCAGTCCTTTTTTCATAACCCAAACTTAAGGTAATTCACGTGGAACCCCTTAGGTTCGAACCGTGACTCTCACCCCGACCGAGAATGGGAGTAGCAGTCAACTAAAGAGCCAAACGTATAGAAATTCACTAAAATTTAAAGGAAACTATTTTACTGAAAATAATCAAAATATAACTAAGTTATTACATCCAAAACACTTTAAGAAATAGCAGCGGAAAGGAAAATAATTACATTCCAAATTTAAAATCAAATCTCTAACCCTATACATCATATCTAATCTAAGAATGAAAATGATAAATCTGACGGTAAAACTCTTAAGTAGAAAATAATGCACGCCTCATCAAATCCAGTAATGTTCAGAAAAAGGGTATGGTTCATCAGGTTCTCCAACTAAATTACCTAAAATTGTGCAAAGGCGTCAGCTACACTTAGTCCAGTAAGTAAATCAATTAAATTATACTTTTAATTGGAATGGGGTCAAGGCCACTATCCAAAGATATAACATAAATAAGACAGTAACAATATGCAATAAAATATGATCATGTAATAGTCAATGCAATGCAATATGAATGTTGGTTCAGTTATTAATGAATGCAATGCATGCTCATGCAAAAATAAAAAGGGTTGATCACCAAGTGTGATCCATGCAGAAACATATGATGTGCAAATATGCATGCTGTTTGGCATTCGATTAGTGTATGTACCACATCCGATCTAAGTCCAATACCAAAGAATGTTCCACCATAGTGAATTCATCCCCCCTATATATGGTAATGTGATAATTGGACTATTCTATGTGCGCATCATAGTATTTAGGAGCTTCGACCTAGAGGTCACAAGCGCCCTTGTTATTTCAATCATAGGGAATATCCCAAGGGGACACCTAGGTCTACTTCTCTTTTGTGATCCATACATTAGCCGATCTACTAACAGAATTTCACTCGGCATTCGTCATGTATTATGATACGTTTACCAAAATGAAAATATAATGGGGTATATTGAGAAGGCCAAATCCTCAACCAATAAGAATTGTCCATCTGGGACTTCCTCACTAAACACTCAAATTTGATCAGAACTCCAACAAAGTGAAGTCTGAAGGTAAAGTGTAGTACATGACCAGAATATGGTCATTAAAACCAATAGTTTATGCTGTGCATGTGTGGTGATTGTGCACACTAGCTAATCATGAATTTAAGTGTACAGCTGTGTAACAAGGCTAAATATGAAAATATGAGATTTACATCATGGTAAAAGTCATCATGATAATCAATTCAACTTAAGTAAGCATGGTATATGATTTAAACATAATCAATTGTAAAATATTTCAATTAATCATCAATTCAAATCATGAAATAATTACAACCATCATTCAATCAAGGTATTAACTCAGAAATTAATACAGCACAACATTCAATTTAAATAACCCAACCTGGGCTAACCGGCAGGCTGGCCGATACGCCAGTTGGTCTGCCAGTTGCGTAGGCAAGTCCAAACAATTTTAATATAAGGTCTCTGGGCTGACCGGTTGGCTAATATGCACACCAGTTGGCCATCCGACAACCTAGACATGGCCAATTTAACTGTGTGCAAGCTCTAAGGCTGACCGGCAGGTTGGCCGGCACACCGGTTGGAGCCGGCAGCCTAGACAGAGGCTTGGTTTTCCACAAATAACAGGGGTAACCACCGGTAGGATGCCCGGCACACCAACTGGCCATCCGACAGGCTAGGCAGGCTTGTCTTCAAAGTCTGAGGCACACATGGCTACCAGCAGGGTTCCGGCAGACTACCGGCACAACGGTAGGTCTGCTAGATCCAAACTGGGTGAACCGGCAGGCAAGCCGACACGCCGGCAAGCCGCCGGTTTGCCAAAAAACAACAATTTTATGTAATTTTTATATTTCAACACATATTTAGCAATTTTCTTTAATAGAAACTCATATTTAAATTTAATTCTGTAACTAACCCAATTGAAATAACAATCAAACTCAAAGCTTACCTTGATTGGAAAGATCAAATTTAGAAAGATCAAATTTTTATGAAAACAGTATTTTTATTGAATTGAATTCGATGTGGTATGTCATATTCAAAGAATATGGCATAACACCTAATCCAAATTAAAAAATATAACTTAATTGAAGTTACTTACTTTGCTTGACACACGAGTTCTTCCTCTTCAACCCAATTCAACTCTGAACAGTTCTTTTACCACTTTCAGCTCCAGCTATCTTCTTAGATTTTTAGATTATGATTTCGACGACCAAGACTATGTTTATATAGTTTTTAATCTTGTCTCCTAGTTGTTCTAGAGTTAAAGTTAGATTAGTTAAATAATAGTCTTTAGATTAAAGGTTTTTTAGTTCTAATATAAGTTAAGGATTTCTCTTACCTAACCTTATCCTAATTAGATGAGGTTCTTTAACCTTTAATCCTAACCTTTAGATTAGTTAATTTAATCCTAACCCTTGATTTTAAGTCTTCTAATTATATTAGGAATATTAGTGGTTGTTCAAACCTTAATCTAATGTCCTAGTTGTATTTTAACTTTACTTTTAATTATTATTATTTAATTAGCACAAAAATTAGTTGTTTAATTTAGTTAATTGAGCTTAAGCTTAGGTGGGCTTTAATCCTATTGGGCTTTACTTAAGTCCAACTAATTAATTATTAGAGCTAGGTCATGTTTGGTTAGTTTTAGTTTAATCTATTAAACCAGTTTTCGATTTAAGCTGAAATGACCTTTGTTTATAACCTATAGTTTTATTTTATTAATTACCTTAGGTTATAGTATTTATTAGCTTTTAAATTATGATTTAAATGTTCCTAAATTATCTTAGCTACACATTATAACTTAAAGAGTTATGATTGTGTGTGAAGCACTTTAGTTTCCTATTGTGCAACCCACCAATCACAAGCATTCAAAGTCAAAGGTGTTACTATCTTACTGAAATTTTAAATTATCCATATATTTCAAATTAATTATGAATTAGTGCCTATAAAAGTTCAGGTTATTACACCCTTCATAGGGAAACATTCAAGAATACATGGTAACCAACCGCAAACTCTAGATCTCTCCTCCTCCGATCCGCATAACTATTATGTTGGCTCTGTGTTGATTTCAGTATCTCGCGAATGAGTTTCACCATGGCTATTGTCTCTTGAACAAGATTTGGTCCAAGAACACTGCTCTCCCCAACGTCTACCCAACAAACAGGTGAACGGAATGGTCTACCATATAATTCCTCAAATGGAGCCATGCCAATGCTTGAATGGTAACTGTTGTTGTAGGAAAATTCTACCAGAGGTAGATGTTCTCCCCAACTACTACCAAAGTCCATCACGCACGCTCAAAGCATGTCCTCTAATACCTGGTTCACTCTCTTGGTCTGGCCATCTGTCTGCGGGTGATATGTTGTACTAAAGTCCAACTGTATGCTCATACCCTTCTGCAATCCCTCTCAGAACCTCGATGTGAATAGAGAACCACGCTCCGACACAATACTCACAGGTATACCATGAAGTCACACGATCTCTCGAACATATAGTCTCGTAATCTCCTCGGCTGAAGCTGAAATCTTCACTGGTAAGAAGAGGCTGATCTGTTCTATTGATCCACGATCACCAAAATCGAGTCCATGCTACCTCGATTCCTCGGCAAACCGACTTCGAAGTCCAAGGTGATGTGCTCCCACTTCCACTCCGCTACAGGCAAAGGCTATAGTCCCGCTGATCTCATGTGATCGGCCTTTTCTTGCTGGCACATTAGACACCGCACCACAAACTACGCAATCACTCTCTTCATACCCGACCACCAATAGTAAACACGCAAGTCTCGGTACATCTTGGTACTTCCTAGATGAATGGAATACCGCAACTTATGTGACTCTTGCAATATCTCTCTCAAGATGTCCTGATCCTCTGGAACACAAAGGCGACCCTGAGTGCACCACCAATTCTAGCTTACCATCATCGACTGCTAACAAAACAAGGTCCTAGTCATCCTTCTGGCAAGCTTCTATTTGATGCTCCAAGGAAGGTCTGGTTACCAAGCTGAAAAGGTAAACACAGCTCTGCTGGTTCACTGGCTGAACTCCCAAGTTTGCTATGGTTTCCTGAAGTCTCCATTCCTGTCGCATCAACTGAGGTAGCACCCCTTGCAGTTTATGGCTCAATGTGTCAGCTACAACATTTGCCTTCCGAGGTTGATTGTGGAGAATAGAGATGTAGTCATTAACAAGCTCCAACCATATCCTCTGGCGCATGTTGATCCTTCTGTCTGAAAATGTATTTCAGACTCTTATGATCTGAAAATAGCTCAAACTCCTGTCCATACAAATAGTGCCTCCACAGCTTCAAGGTAAAGACAACGGTGGCCAACTCAAGATCATGAGTGGGATAGTTGCGCTCATGAACCTTAAGTTGTTGTGAAGCGTAAGCCAGTACACAACCATCTTGCATAAGTACAACACCCAAGCCCTACAAGGACACATCAGTGTAGACCTCCATCTTCTTTCCAGCGACAGGTTCAACTAAAACTGGTGCTGAGGTCAACCTCTTCTTGAGTTCTTCAAAAGCCGACTCACATTTCTCACCCCAAATGAACTTCACCTCTTTCCTTGTCAAGCTGGTCAACGGTGTTGCAACAGTGGATAATACCTCAATTAACCTCCTACAATAGCCTGTAAGACCAAGGAAACTCCGTATATCTGATGCATTCTTCCATCGCTTCCAACCAAGAACTGCCTCAACCTTAGTCAGATCCATAGAGATGCACTCCTGGATACTATGTGACCAAGGAATCTAACCTCCTCTCTCCAGAAATCACATTTCTCCAATTAACATACAACAAGTGATCATATAATGTCTATAACACGATCTGAAGGTGCTCCTCATGCTCCCTCTCAGACCTCGAATAAATCATAATTTCATCCACGAAGATGACGACAAACTGATCTAGAAAAAGCCTGAAAGCCTTGTGCATCAATTCCATGAAAGCTGCCAGTGCGTTCGTCAACCCGAATCTCATAACGATGAATTCATAATATCCATATCGAGTACGAAAGGTCATCTTCTGAATATCCTCCTCTCGAATCCGCAACTGATGGTATCCTGATCTCAAGTCAATCTTCGAGAAGAACTGGGCTCCCCTTAACTGGTCAAATAAATCATCGATCCTCGGTAATGGGTACTTGTTCTTCATAGTCACCCGGTTCAACTGTCTGTAGTCGATGCAAAGACGAAGTGATCCATCCTTCTTCTATATGAATATAACTGGCGCACCCCAAGGAGATATACTCGGTCTAATGAAACCCAATGCACTTAGTCCGTCTAACGGCGCTTTCAACTCGCGTAACTCAGTCAGAGCCATCTGATAAATTGCAAGTAAAATTGGAGTAGTGCCAGGCGCAAGCTCTATATTATAGTCTACCTCCCGCTTTGGTGGTAACCCCTGAATATCCTGAAATACGATGCCGAAATCTCGAACTGTGGGGATGTCCTCCAAGAACAGTTTTTGATCTCCTTCCGCAGCAAAAAGAAATCAGTCTGGTAAGTGTCCTTCTCAGTCCTAAGGAATGTCATACGACGCCCTCCAGGAAGATCGAATAAAACTGACTTCTTGAAGCAATTTACCCCGGCATGATAGGTAGAGAGCCAATCCACGTCGAGAATCACCTCGAAGTCAACCAAGTCAAACACTACCAGATCTGCCTCCAGATTCAGGTCACTGAATTTTACCACACAAGCACGACATACTCGGTGATTGTTCCTCTGACTGGGTTAACTACACACAATGGGTTCTCCAGACTACTTGGTTGCAAACCTAGGGATAACATGCAACTACTAGATATTAATGAATGTGATGCACCAGAATCAAATAATACACGTGCTGGAGTATGAAATAAATGGATTGTACCTTCTAGCACGACATTGGTAGATCGGTCGTCCCAAGGAATATCTACATCTGTCATGGCATTAGCCCTGCCCTGCTGCACTAGCCTAGGTGTGGCTGGTCTACTATCTATCCTCGGCACTCTGCAATTGTATTGAAGATGGTCTTCCTTGCCATAGTTGAAACACACTTTCCATTGGAACTGTTGGTTCTGAGATGGCTATGGCTGTGGCTGCTTCTGAGCATCTCGTGCCACGGGAGCTGCTGCGTCAACTGGTGGAATCCTAGCTGGCCTAGTATCCTATCTCTGTCATTGGTCATTGTTCTACTTCTGCTGATATGACTGGAAACTACCCTTGTCCTGCTTGGGCTGGTCCCTCTTAAAGAAGCCCTGTCCATGACCTGCTTTACGTGTCTGGCCCATTCGAGAACCTCTGCATAAGACCCGAGTCGTTGTGGCATGACCTTGAACCGTATGGCTGGTCACAGGCCCTCCTCGAAGTTGGAATCCTTGTTCGTCTCCCTCACAATCATGTGAGGTGCGTACCTCGACATCATATCAAACCTCGCCTCGTACTGGCTCACAGAGTGTGTGCCCTGCTCTAGTCGCATGAACTCCGATGACATCTGCCGACGATAGCTATTGGGTAGGTAGGTACCCAAGAACTAGGTCTTGAACTGCTCCCACGTCAATACTGTAGTCAGATTCTGCTCCACCAGTGGAGTTCCTCACCCTTGAGCATGAAGGTGGCCAACGACACTCGTTGGTCGTCTGGACAACCCATACTCTGGAAGACACACTCCATGTCTAACAACCAATCTTGATCTAGATGTGGCTCTCCCAATACAATTAGCATTTTGAACTTCTCCAACCATGTGATCGAAGTTCCTACAACTCTCCTCTGTACAACTTTGGTCAGACGCTCCATCTGGTTCAGCTGCATAGTCGCCATGTCTCCCAACATCTGGTAGACACCCGTCATCTGAGGGTCCGCATCAGCCCTTGCTCTTGATGAAGATCCCTTTCCAGTGGTAGTAGCACTTCTCTTTCCAGCCATCTACACACCCAAGGTAAACATTAAGTCTGCAAACCACTACCTCACATCCGAATAATCAAGTAAACAAGCTAGCACATCAATATAGAAACACACATATTGGCAAGCAGCATACAATTCCTAATTGTATTTCTATGTGAGACCTAGGTCAACTAGTCTTCTAACAACCTTACTCTGAGCAAACCTTATGCTTAGATACCAATCTGTCACACCCCGAAACCCGTAGCACAAATCCTTATGCAGGTAGCGCAGATCTTGAAGTTCAAGCATTGGGTTCCATGCATGGAACATGGATCGCTATCAATTGTAACAACCCGAAAAGTTTTAGCAGTCTGAACCGCTCAAAAGTATAGCTAAGTTTTTCTTTTATTTACTTTTAATCATTTTCTACTTATTACTATTTATATATATATATATATATTATTTAGATTTTCTATTTAGTCAGTAGACATGTATATCAGCCAGGCTGATCATCAATCCGAGTAGATCCGGCCATGTGATGCATGGGGTGTAATCTATTCCTTTGTGTGGGTTTAGGGCGATGTAGAGTATAGTGAGTTATTTTCTTTGAGCCGATACCTGAGCAATGTCTTAGGCTGGTGGTTAAGTAATAGATAGTGAGGACAATTAGAATTAAGGGTCGGTATTAGAAAAGATGTAGCGAAGCTTAAATGGGCGCCGCGTGGTCAATGTGAGAGTTGCAGAGAAAGAGATATTTATTCTCTTTGGGTTAGCTTGCTAAGAAAGATAACCATATTTTCATTTCTTTTGGTTTTGAGAGAAAGAAGAGAAAGAAAGAAAGGGAAAGAAGGAAAGGAAAAGATGGAGAGGGATTCGTCGTCGTCGTCGTAGCTAGCGCGTAGGATTGAGGTGAGTACAGATTTATGGATATAAATAGTCCACTTAAACTTTCTAAATCACATGTATTAGATTTCCATCTTAAAA
The DNA here is from genome assembly GCA_031762675.1 of Pachysandra terminalis. Lineage (NCBI taxonomy): Eukaryota > Viridiplantae > Streptophyta > Magnoliopsida > Buxales > Buxaceae > Pachysandra > Pachysandra terminalis. The sequence goes on from JAUPMG010171058.1 coordinate 9,861, forward strand.
ATCTAGTTTCCCCATTTGCTTGTGATTGATTTGTGTGATGTTTAAATGGTTATGATGATGTTATATTGGTGTGTTTATGATGTTAAAGTGTTGTATGATGCGTTTGATGAATTGGGAATGAAGTAGGAATAGAAATGACCCAGAAAACTCATGGTTTTAGCCTCGAACTGTACCTCGGCGACCTCTTCAGTCCGCCGAAATAGGTCGCTGGACCAAATATTGGCGCTGGGCTAACCCTTCGGTCTGCCGAAATAGATCGCCGAACATGAACACCAAGCCGAATTCAACAACGGTGCACTGAAAGATCCGCTGAGCATGAACAGGCCGCCGAAATCGCCTTCGGTGCGTCGAAAGTCCGCCGGAGTGCCCAGAAGACCTAAACCATTATGGATTGTCCGCCGAGTCTCAGATGAGGTAGGCGAGAGGACGTTGAAACCCCTTCGGCGAACCTTTGGTCCGCTGAACAACCCAGCCGAAGGGAATCAAGTCCCTGGATAGTCCGCCGAACCACAGCTGGGTTGGCCGAACTAGTCCGCCGAACTTGGTCGCCGAAGCTGAGTCTGGGCCAGCCTAAGACTCTGCTAAAGCAACCTTCTGTAGTTTAGTTTTATTTAAATGCTTAGATAGTTTGCATGATGGTACTTGAGACAATGATGGGCATTTACACACATTTATTGTCGAGGAAAGATAAATGCGTGAGAAGCATGGGTGAATGGGAATAAATGTGGGGTAAATG
>JAUPMG010171069.1:0-10596 GCA_031762675.1 Pachysandra terminalis
GAAAGGATATAGGTGTGCAAAACTCATTCTAGTAAATGTTAACCAAACATCTATTTTATGTTGGAACTCATTTTGTATGCTAACCAAACACAATCAAGAAACCTTCAAAATGAGTTCCTTGAATGAATTCCATGAATGAGTTCCTGATCCAAAATGGGAGCCAAACGAGGCCTTAGCGATAGTATTGCAAAAGTGATTAACCTCCTATTTGAAGCTAGGTTGGCATATTAGTTATATTCAAACAATTTCCACTATACTTCTATCCATTTTAATGATCACTTGAGTATTTTGACTTAAATGAAATGCATTCATTTGAGCATTCAATGAGTAGGTTCCGCTCATGCTTTGATGGAGCAGAGTATATATTTTGCTTCCATGATCAAAAGTTATGGATACTTCGAATTTGTGTTTATATATATATGTATGTATGTAGTATTCAGTTCTAAAATATTCTAATTCAATATCTTATAGGTCTGGTTGACCTGTCCTTGGTCTGACCTATTCCTATCCTGTTGTTATGGTTAGGTTCTCTTTTGATTCATGTATTGGTCCAGGCTTGCTCATTATGATTCATCCAGGTGAGGGTCAAGATCACATAAGTTTAAGTTATCCCAATCTGAGCTGCCAATTTCTGGTTGGGCTCATGTTCTTGACCCTTTATATCACCTCAACCCATTTCAACCTGTATCAGTTCAGCTATGTCACAACCTTGACCCCCCCCCCACCCCCCAATCAGTTTGTCCATTGCCATCTGTAGTTTCTCAGAAGTGATTTGGAAGATACTTGGGACTTCTAATCTTCATTGCTGTTCTTCTATCTCTAGAATCACTTGTATGACACTCAAGACTTACCCCAAATAGTGGGGGTTTGCCGCATAATTTCCATTTTGCTATCCCACAACCATATCTTTTATTAGATTTTGACTTTAAACCTTTCTTCACTACTAACATTCATGTGGGTGTGTATCCTGTGCGACCCTTCGTAAGAGTTGATAAGATTATGTTAACCTCTTTCCTCTAAACCAAATAGCTTTTCATGTTAGAAGTTTGGTGGAAATATACATCTCTTGATGCTTCATCATACATTGACAGTTTGACACTACGATGATGCATAATGTTTGCGAAAATTTTCTATTTGGTCACTTTAAACTTACATAGATTGGTGGTGATCAAGTTATGATACTAATTACAGGGAGGAGCAGTCAGAGATAGATGTGACGTCTGGATTTTATGCATTGTTTGGATCAGGTATAAGCTTGTGCTCAACTTTGCCTGTCATGAACCCAATAAGAATGAGAATTGATGGATATCCGGATGTGTGTATGGCATCTCACCATCAAAACTGGTGCGGAGCTAACAATTCTACTGTACATGTCCCCTACTGGAGTGGGTCTGTTATCTCCGAATAGGATACTTGTCATGGTTTGGTTGGCTCCAGATCAGTTTCGGTGTGGAGACCTCCACACTCGATCTGCACTCATATCCCACTAATCTGAGAAATTTATGTCATTTGGTAAATTTAGGAAAAGGTGAATAAAAACTGTAGATCTGTATGTGATCTTTTTCGAAAGGCATCTCTATCTGCATGTTTTCCTAGGAAAATTTGTTTATTGTTTCAACTATTGGAGTATAATCTTTTGAAGTTCTCTTAAACTCAACAAATGCTCTTTCGTGGATATGTGGTTGAATTGGTTATGGTTTTTAACAGATTAGGATGGAGAGACAGGATTCTTGTTGCTCACCCTACTAGTTGGCATAATCCAGTTTTTGTTGTTGTTGTCAAATGTGTCGAGTTTGGGATGGGTCCAATTAGTCCCAGATTCAGACCTTATTGTATAGAACGGGTCTTATTGATTCTGGTTCCAAGGATGTAACCACTAGTCCTAGATGGCATAATCCAGTTTGTTGTTGTCAAATGTGTCGGGTTTGGGATGGGTCCAACTAGTCCCTGATTCAAACCTTATTGTATAGAACTTGTCATATTGATTCTGGTTCCAAGGATGTAACCACTAGTCCTAAACCAAACCCGCAAATACCCGATACTCTATGTTACATGGACATTCCCGCCAGCCTGCTGAATCATGTGATGTGTCCGTATGTGTGGACACAGATTCTGTGCCCTCAAATCCTATTTTTTTATGGTTTATTGAACCCGGTATCCCGTACCCATGTCGGACTCCGACACGATCCGTACCTATACAACATAACCGATACTTACTATGCAATGTATTTTTAAATGATGAATACAAAGTTTCTTATAGATGTGTATAACAAATCATTGCAAAAGGATACACAAATATGATTCCTAATAGATTCATTTCAAAATCTCCATAGGAAAATAGAATCTTTGTCACAAATAAAATTACCAATTCACTGAAAATATTACCTATATATTGTACTTCTCATTTTTCTAGGTTATGTTTATATAATTTTTTATTTACAATGATTCAAATGATCATTATTTTTGAATTTATAACGACTAATTAATTTCACAAATTACTTACCTGTAATCAGTATTTTATGCTAGAATAATGTAATGTATTATTAACTGTTTATCTATGTCATTTCACAAAATAAACTGTTATGCTTGATCATTTTTTAAGTAAAATAGTGAAAATTAATGCTTTCAATGAAAAATTACAGCCAAACTAGCAGCCTTTGTTTGTTACACATACTTTATTCATGCTATAGCGTTAAGATTTTTAGTGTGAAACTCTGAAAATGTTTATAGCTTGAAGATTTTCAGTGTGAAACTCTGAAAATGTTATTTATTTTTTAAATTTTGTTTTCAACTCAATTAAAAAGAGAGGTTTTATTGAAGTAGAGTTGCTGAAACTCCATTAAAAATCCTAACTTGTATGTATGTATTGGAAAGAGGATATTTTTTGTATAAGTTGGTATTGCGGTTGAAGGATAACAGGCCAAATTTTGGTATATATTTCAACTGATGATTGAACTATTGTAAATTTTTTAACTCTTTTTAAAATTATCATAAAATATTGAAACCATTCTAATTTTGCGTTGTTCTATGCAATGTTATCAAATTGCTTAGGGGAGGCTAGGCGAGAGACCTGCCTATTGCCTAACCTAGGCTAGTGCCTATTCAATTATGCGCTCGCCTAGGTGACAATTTTTTTTTAAAAGGAGCTTGTAGTAAATAAATGGCATATATAGCATTTATAAAAACAGAATATGCCAAAAATTTGAAACAGCAATTAACATAACATGCTTTCTACCTATATAATCTAACGCGATGACCATTATATAACAAATTTACTAAGGTTTGAATGATATAAAATCCAATCAAAAAAATCAGGTTAAAGAATCTTAAAAAGTTGAAATCAATAAAGCTTGGATGCTTTATTAGGGTTAGGGTAGACTCTAGAGGCTTGGATCCTTAAGAGTTAAAATCAAGAAAGCTCTAAGCTAATCTGCATAAAAGATATAACATATTAACATCAATAAGTTTCATTGATAATATTAATTAAACTAAATCAAATACTAATTGAAACTTAAACTAATTAAAATAGAAAATTCCACATTGCACAATTGGCGACTGCCCAGGTGGATTAAGTGACTAGGCGGTCGCCTTGTTGCCAGGTTGTCACCTAAGTGGCTAGGCGCTCGCCCAGGGACACTTAACCTAGGCAACCCTTGCCTGAACCCTTAGAAAACCGCCTAGTCACCTAGGCGAGCCTAGGCTAGCACCTTTAATGACACTGGTTCTATGACATTTCTCGTGATATTACTGTATTCCTTAGTTAACCTTGAAATTTCTTAGTGACCTGCAATATGCAATGAATCACAGGATATATTTTTTATGATATTTTGTTGATAATTCTAATTTTTTATGATATTTTTATTACTTAGAAATCCTGCTAGAATAAAGTTGGGAAAAATACTGTGTGTGTGTGTGGATATATTGGTGTTGATAGGTATTAAGAACTAAACACTTCAGGCTCGCTTTTGGAGTCGTTGCTCCTTCAGACACCTTGGAGTGAATCGTACATAAAGTGAGGTTCCTTGAAAATACATGAGCAATGTTTTTTTTTTTTTAAAACCAAGGTAAACTATCTGCGACTCCATTGCCTTCTCTTGGGGTATGAGTGAAGTTCACCACCCATTTTTTCCGCATCAAGGTGCGTATATCTTTTATAAGCAAGAAGTTTCGGTCTAGCTCTTCCGGTTCCTCTCTTGCCATTTGCCAACATTATGGTGAATCTGTTTGGATCTCCTCCTTCTTGAACCCTTGCTTCCATGCCAGTTTAAGACCCTCTCTGATAGCTCAAACTTTTTCCCTTGTGATTGATCCCGATCTAACTCCACTGTAAACTCCAGCATCTACTCTCCCTTTTCGTTCCTGACGACTCCCCCAATTCCTTCGATTTCCTGGTGCACTTCCACCTGTGTTGATTTTGACCCATCCCCTGTTTGGTGCTTTCCATGTTGCCTGCTCCTTTCCCTGCAAGCAAGAGTCTTCGTATTCAAGAGTACCATATCGTATTCGTTGTCTTATTTAAGAATATGTTGCATGGTCACAGCCCAGGGAATATCTTTCCCCCTAAAAATCAATTAATTTCTTACCCTCCAAAGATTCCATATAGCAAAAATGAATAAGACATTCGAAGATATATCAAATATATCGTGTTGTTTTAAGCAAATTTTGACATTTGAAGTATAGAAGTATGCTTATCTATGAGGTTGTTCCAGACATCTTTAGGGTATTTTCAAAATCTTCATTATCTACTTTGCATCGGTCGCATGTTGCAATGCCAATCATATTTCTATGATATAATAATTCTTTAGTTGTTATTTTCTCAGATGGCAATGCCAAAGGAAGTCTTTGACTTTTGGATATCCTGGGCATTTCCACACCCGATCCCATTTTTCTGAATTAGTTTGTAGATTAGTGCATTTTTTGCAAGAATATAAGCTGATTTTGCATTAAAACTCCCTTAGTATCAAGATTCCAGATTTGTTAATGTTGTGAAGCATGTTCTCTTCCCACAGGTATATTACAAATTATGTTAAACAGCATCATCTGGAAATATTACTGATTTTCTGGATATCCCACTGTTGACAGCTACTTTCATGGCAGGGTCTAAGACCGTTTCTAGACTTCTAGTCTTATGTTTGGGGGCCACAAAGCTGACCAAACATTAATGTCTCTTCCATCGTCTACTCTCCACCTTAAATCCTGTTAAGAAGATATCTTGTAGAATGTTTTTCCATATATGAGACGAGTTCTTTTTAATACGAGAAAATCAGTTTTGGTTTTTTAAGTATTTTTCGTTAAACACCTTAACCCACAGTTGTCTGTTTTTTTTTAACAGTTTCCGTCCTAGTTTGGCGAATAAAGCTCTATTCATTTCTCTCGCAGTTCAAATACCCAGACCACCCATCTTCTTTGGTGCAGTTACCTTTTTCCAGTTCGTGCTGTGCATCTTATGTCTCTCGTTCTCATGGACCCAAAGGAAGTTTCTTTTATTTTTGCTAATTTCCTCATAAACTAAACTTGGGATCCTTGCAGTTTGCATGGAATAAACGGGGATACTTGATCAAGGTTGTCCTACTAGCTCTAGTTAGAAGTTTAGATTTCCAGGCCGAGAGTTTTTTATTAATCTAGTTCTTCGTCATTCGATTTGAGACTATGGGGACTCCTAGGTAAGAATATTTCCAAATTTTTGCATATGAAGACGGGGCAATTGGCCAAGCAATTTTGTTATGCAAATTGGGGGATATGATAGATTTGTATTTATGAAGGTTAATGGATTGCCCTGATATGGAACAGAAATACTCCATGATCTGCATGATTTTATCACAGTTGCTCAGAGTAGCCTTTTCCAAACAGAAACAAATCATCAACATAGAAAGAGGAGGGAGATATCATACCCTGATCTAGCAAGTCTATCAGAAATACTATTTATATATGAAGCAACAAGAACTTGTCTTCATCGTAATTCCAATTGCAGGTAAATTATAAAACTCTTTCCTGATCGAAAACTAGAAGAGCAATGTGAATTGCCTTGATTAACTTCATTTTACATATATGAACTGAAGAGACAGAGTTGATTACAAGTATTAACAATGAAAAGGGCGTGTCCAATCTGTTATGGGGCTTATGGACACATATAAGTATTCTTACACCATTTGAAGGGATCCATATACGGCACCTTTTCTTTTGATAACTGGATCCATATGACATGATTCATGTAAAAAAATTTCTTTTGATAACTCGATCCATATGACATGATTCATGTAAAAAATCAGCATGATCCAAGTGATTTTAACATGGTGATTCGCCTATTTCTTTTTGTTTTGTTTTTATTGCTGTTAAAATTTTAAAAGCTCTGTTCATCTTCTAAATGAATATGATGAAGTCAAATAGCTTAATTCATTCTCTTCAACTGATATTATGGGCCCTTCTCACCGGGCCTGTCATATTTTTGGGGCCAAGGACCCATAATTTTGCTATTCAAATAGGTCTGTTTTTAGGAACAACTCCTAAAATGATTATTTAATGAATGTGGAGCAGGACTGTTGCTGTCATTTATTCTTGCGATTTATGTCTTGCAGTCTTCTCTGGACAAACTTGCAAGGTATGGTGTCTTCTATTCTTGTCACTTGTCAGCAGTTCACCCTTTGTTATCTGTTACATGACATAGTCGTAGTTGTAAATTAGAATAAAGATCCAACGATTTGATTTGGCCTCGTAGCAGTCTGATACTCTGATCTTTTTGTGTGTGTGTGTAATGTTCTCATCGAGCTGGTTTCTGGATAAATTTGGCACTTTTCAGGTTTGTGAGGGAGACTGTTGTGGAAAGCAGCATGCCCGCTGGAGGAGTAGCAAAGGTTGAATGATGAGACGTTCTTGATACTCAGCACGCATGCCTACTGGATTAGTAGAATGATGGAACGTCTTAAATACTCTCAGCATGAGCAAATTTCTTGATACTTAGCACGCATGCCTACTGGGAATCTTCTTTCATCACATAAGCAGAGAATTTGGTTTCTGGGAATCTTCAGTCAGATTTGTTAATTTTGTGGTGTGGCTCATATGGGGCTTCAAGAGATCATATCTGTAGTTATACAGACAAGTGCATGTGGTATTAGTCATAACGTCTTTTCTTAACAAGATCAAGAACGTTAGGACTGTGTTCACAATGTGACAGCATTTTGGTCAATTCGTGAATTTGAAAAATATCAATTTAAATTAATTTGATCTTTTACAATTGAATGATATAGTTGAAAATTCAGTGGGTTCCCTGATAAGTGGAAGTTGTTGGACTTGTCATGTCTCTACTATCCGTGAATCAAACTGGGTGACTTGTCTTCAGCTGAAATCATACATGACTATCCAAAACTACTAGTTAGGTACTCCTTATCTTAGTTACTCCACACTGGTGATGCAGAATTTGTAACAACTCGAAATTTGAATATTTTATTCAGTAAAGTTTGAGTTCACTATTACAAAGGCATCGACAAAGATAAAGTCTGAAGAGTTTGTCTTAGATAGTCTAAACTGTCGCGTAGCTGTTCTATCGAAAGTTTTTTCATCTCAAATGTGACCTGTAAATAAAACAAAAAAAGAGTCGAAAGAAAGGAGGTTGAGATGTCAGGTGTGTCAATAAGAAACAGAGCAAGGGAACCTCAGTGTTTGAAGAACACTAGTCTTTTTATTTGTTTCTTTGATAAATTATCACCCTTGATCTTTCAAGTATCTGTGAGTTTTTACTTGAAGGTGATAGGCTCTTTTCAATGTTCTAACAATTATTCAGATTATGAGTAAGCCTACAAATTTCTGAATTAGCTAATTTATGAGCAAGCTCTGCTATTTATAGAGAAATCATCCAATAGTACCCTCCATGATCAGGACGTGTTAATTAGATCATTGTCCATAGAGAAGCTTGGAAATGTCTCCATGCAGCAATGCATGTCGAAGTGTACGTGTCTTCAAAGCGGCTAAATTACTTTCAGAAGGAAGTTGTGGTGAGTCATTCGATTAAGTGAACTTACTCTGTGATAGACTGTTCTAAAGTCTAAAAGATTAAGAATTGAATGACATGTGTTTTATGCGTAAAGTTTCATAAAGCAACGTTTCGTTCTTATCATCATCATACCTGATAAGACAAAAATCCCCTCAGATAAGATATATAACATATATAAGTAACTGAGGTTTTAACATGTGATGACATTGAAGATTCATTACAATATTCTTTACAGAGATGAGTCATTCGAGTTTTACAAACATTCCTCTGACTTTTACCTTTTTCTGAAGGATCCCTTTTTAGTAGTTCAATCCATGTTCCTTTGAAAGAGACCGAAATAACTTTATACCTTTTACAAGGTGATCAGTATATTTAATGAATTTGCTCATGTAGAGGTCTTAAATATAAATTTCTCAGTAGGTGATTCGATTTTCATGATCAATCATCCTTGTGAGGAAGAGTTACCTTAAAATCTTTCAAGGTTCTGGGTTAGGTAACCAATTCGAATGCATTTGAACTGGACTTTAGTGAGAGAAATACCTTTACTTCGAAGTACTCTTAAGTAAAGTATACAAGTGAGTCTCACGAGTTCGTATGTCATTTGAAAGTGACTTATGGGGAAAAGTAATAATATGGCTTCGAAGTACTCATTTTTTAAGGTATTTTGAAGTCAGTAAAGTCTGCATCTGAAAGTATTTCTTAAAGACGAGTACGAATGTACTTCGAGAATTTCTTTAATAAAGACTCCTTTAAAGTCAACCGAATGAGTAGTTTATTACATGTGACAAACCCTTTATTTATGTCATCCGAAGGAAACATAATCCTTTTTAGCTATATGAAAAGGGTGACTATCCCTTAGTCTATTTGAGGGTCACTAACCCTTAATGAATTAATTAGAGTGGTTAGCCTCTGATGAGGTGTACGGTAACTACCTCTTCCGATTAGGTTTTCTTCACTGAAAGAGTTAACCTTTGACCAACGATTTTAGCGTTGATTAGGATAAAGATGACCGTTCTTTTCATATCAGACCAAAAGACCATCAATACAACTGACGTGGCCCGATAGGAGTGCAAACACTGTTCTCCATTTACACGCGGGAGATAGTGTGGAAAACAAGTATCTGCTTTATACATATGATGTGACATGTGCATGTGTATCTTTTAAGCGTGTATACGCGTTCTAAGATTATGCCACATATCCAAACGAATTAATTTAGACCGCCGGATCATCAATACCATACCCATTCCAACTAAAAGAAAACAAAAATAATCCACTCAACATCCAAAATCTAAAAATGCATGACATTTGGATGGGTGGATCGTGATCAAAATACCAAACCCAAAGGTGGTTTATTTTTTGATTGTCCAGCCTTATACACAAACAAAAAAAAGCAAATCATTTGAGGCCCAGAATCAAAGCTAAACGAGAACACATGTAACGTGTGCTCTTGGGATGATTTCATTAATATTCTAGTTGTTCTCTCGCTGGGAGTTCGGCAAAGGCAAACTCACCCTGCCAAAATTTAGATAAATCGAGCCAGAGCATAACCTCAATAATGTCTCAAAGCATAATGGTCCACACCTGAAACAATAATATAACTAAAATGATACCAATCAAAAACATGCAAAACTATGATTCATATTAATTCAGAAAAGATTCATAAGATGATCTGCAGCTACTCCTTTTCTTCAGTTTGCTGTTCTCATAAAGAAGAAACCAATCATCTTAAAACCAAAACTTAGATACTTTGGTGCCCGCCATAGAAAATGATATTCACCGCGATTTTCATGGGCGAGCAGTAGGGGCGGCTCCAACTAGACGAGGTGCTTGACCAGGCTTTGGCATATCCTCCTAAAGAAGCAAAAGAAGGCACAAAAGCATTACTAACCAATATGAACTTTCTCCATCTAACAACCCAACAGTTCTCTTCTCCAATTCCAAAAGAAAAAAAAATGTCATTGCTGACCATTTCGAATTGGTGCCATAGAATATGCACTAAAAAATACATCACATTATAACCAAGGTTTTAAGTATCAGGTTTTCATGAACATTGTTACTTGAAATGATGAGTACAACCAAAAGGATAAGCAGAAAATATCCAACACAAAAAAAAGTAATATATATATATATCCTGCATTGTTTGATCTCTGTTTTTACTTTGTTTATTATTATTGCTTGATCCCAATCAATAACAAGTCTACAAGTGAACTACAGGATTAATGGAGGAATAAATACCCTAAATCAAAAACAATCTCATACGTTCTAAGGCTGAATTCCCATGTTTAACCAACACGAATATCAAAGAAATCTGAAAGAAAATCTAATGAAGTGGAGATTCGTGAAACTTACCCGACGTCTGAAGCGCTGAGGAGGCTCGCGCTTCCTCCTATCAGTGCGGGAACGAACCCTAACCACATGAGAATGGATTGCACAGGACACACAATACTGCATCTTTGCGTACAGCTTGGGGAGAGTGTAACCTTCAAAACAATTTGCAATCAGATCAGAAGAAAAGAATTAAAGAAAAAAATAAATTAGAATATCAATAATAAGATACGATTACCATCATAAACACAGGCTTCTTGAACATCCCTAACTGCAGCTTGCTC
>JAUPMG010171080.1:0-10595 GCA_031762675.1 Pachysandra terminalis
CAGGATCCTCATGGAAGCTGACCATTCCATCCTTTTGGTTGATTGTTGCATATATATCACCATCTTGGATCTGAAAAATTATTTAGATACGCGCTTTAGAACAAGAAGACCAGGATCAAAACGACAGTGTTAATGGTTCATCCATGAAAGTGATAGCTACCATTTGAAGTACATGCATCTCCGCTTCCTTTGGCGCATTCAGTTGCACTATGGTGGCTATATCGTGAAGAGAGAGAGTCAAGTATGTTTGAGTCAATCGCTGGATATTTTGTTTATATAGAGATGATACAACCTGCTTAACTAATCCAAGATTGCTGTCCTGTAACAAAATCCAATGCTTTAAATGTTAGTAGGATTTCAAATGAGTTCTATCAACAGAAAGTATAATGGATAGAGCTTAGGTCCATTTGCCTGGGCATGGCTCCCAGGATTCCGAATTACATGTGAAAATAAAAGGAAATCACATGCGTGATAAAAAAAACTCACTATTTCAAATTTTTCCCTGTTTGCCTCGACACAGCTCTGTAATTCTGAAATTTGTCCACTGCTATAACTGTTTGCCAGATCAAGGTACGGCTACCCAAAAGACGAGAATAGTTAAATGATGGAAGTAAGATCAATATTTGGCCGAAATATATGCATGGAAAAGGCACTTCATATAAAATATGAAGTTCTGTATCTAAATGTAGAAGCAATCCATTGCAACATGTGTGGCATAAAATAGACACGAGTAAGATCTCCCGAATGTTGTGCTGTTCCTTGAATGGGCTGTAAACCTAAAATCATATTGGTCAAGAAAACCATAATTGTCTAATGACGACCATTTGAAAGTTGGAATTGATCCTACACGGTGTACTTAGGTGGTGGCTAATCGAAGGGTAGCCTTAGATTGAACAGTGTGGGAACAACTTAGGCCATATGTCTGTGACACAGCACAAAATGAAAAGAAAACAATGTGTTTTGTGGCAAACACCTGCACCGGGCGATTGTGAGTCAAACACCAGACATAACTCTGAGATATTGAGCCTTTTTTTTTTGATGAATAACCAGCATGATATATATGAGAAAAACAGGAATACAAATACCAAGAGAAGGCCAGTTGCACAAGGGGGGCACCTAACCAAAGATAAAAACCGAAAAAACAAAACAACAAAACATAGAACATAAGAACAGCATAGAAAGTGATACAAAACATTGAGCCTTTTGTAACCATTGCAACACATCAAAAATTGCGATCCCTATAGCACTTATCAGTAACATGTAAAATTGTATGCCCATAACTAGGACAGTTCATCCTACCTGACCAATTGATGCAAAAAAAAATAATTATACCCTTTTAGTAAATAAGTCAACAAATCCCCATGTGGAAGTAGACTTCATCGATTTTCTGAATTACCTGAGAAAAGTTCTTTAGATTCCTTTGAGCCACCGAAGAAGTATACTTTGGAAAAGCAGTAGAGAACTGTTATAGAAAGTAGTATGAATTAGTAAAGCAATAATTAATCAACGAAAAGAAAACAGAAGGACAAATAGTCAAAAATATGCCTTGGTCAACTAATACTTGTCTAGCTGCAAAATCACTAGTGACCAAATAACCAAATAACTAATTAGAACCAAATAGTCTGGAAACTGTAGCAAATGGGATGCAGTAAATAAATTTGAATATCAGATCAAAGTGGAAATAGAATCCACAACAAGCTATAAATGTTGGTAAACATCGATCACTTTTCAAATTAGGATTCTTCCAAACTCATTTGATAATATAATCATTTATCAAAATATAAAACAAGGCAATCTAGTTTGCACTGTGTCCACTGCCAAGCAGATATTATCATTGGATTTAAGGAAGGTAGTTGTGAAAGAAAAATGTTTCTGGAAGACTTTGATGTGGAGACAATTCATTAAGGTCATAATTCCAGAATATTAAGCAGAGGAGAACAAGTAAAAAGTCTGGACACAGCTACGTAAACAATGAGGCAGCTAAATTATTTCGCCTCTAAATTTCTAATGACTTTTGAACGACAAAAGAACCGATTCCTTAGCTTCTCCATTGGTTTGATTGGATGCTAACAGAAAGTAAGCGTTGGTTGAGTATAGTGGCGAGGTGTGTTAATCGGGAGCGAAAAAAAATCAAACCTACTTCCAATATCTACAACAGCTATGTCACGACTTTTATCTAGATTCTAACAATTTGTGCAACAAAATAGGTTTTAAGCTTAACTGCATATAAAGTGACAATTTTAGGGGTATTTTTGCCATTAGGATTCTATTTTTAAAGTCATGTGGGTGGGTTTCAAGAAGAGTCGAGTGACTCTAAGGGTATTACTGTGTTTTCATTTGTTATATTTAAAATACAAGTCCATGGTTAACATTGGATTTATCGAGGGGTGAGATTAGTTAACTTAAATCTTAGATTTCAGGATTTTTTTAGCTTATAAATAGATGTTACGAGAATGTTATAAACAGCCTCTTTGAATTATTGGGAACTTTAGGTTGCTTGGACTAGTACCTTACCGGAGTTTTCCATTAATTTTCCTCTAAGAAACCTAGGCTTTGATGATAATCGAAGTAATTATACCATCTTTTAACTGCATTTCTCGTAATAAACAGCCTCTTTGAATTATTGGGAACATTAGGTTGCTTGGACTAGCACCTTACAGGCGTTTTCCATTGGTTTTCCTCTAAGAAACATTGGCTTTGACAATAATTGAAGTAATTATACCGTCTTTTAGCTGCATTTCTTGTAATAAACAGCCTCTTTGAATTATTAGCAACTTTAGGTTGCTTGGACTAGCACCTTACAGGAGTTTTCCATTGGTTTTAATCTAAGAAACCTAGGCTTTGACGATGATCTTAGTAATGATATCATCTTTTAGCTGCATTGCAGGGGGGAAATTCCTTATTACTAACTAATGCAATATAAAATCTGTTCCCCGCTATTCAGCAAGAAGAATGTTGATCTGGTTGCTTAAATCTTAAGATAGGTTTTAGAATTTCTTTTCTTATAAATAGATGTTAAGAGAAAGTTGTAAGAAATCTTTTTGAATTTCTAGACGGAAATCAGCCATTAGGTCTGTGAATTCTTTTAGAACTTTTAGGCTACTTAGATTAGCATCTTTTAGGAAGATTTTCCCTTGGGTTTTCTTTAAGAAACCTAGGCCTAGATGGTAACTGAAGTAATTACGTCCATCATCTTTTAACTGCATAGGAGGAAGATTTCCCACTGCATCGACATGCCACACATATAGTTACTTATATGTAAGATATGTTGCATAGACACTTCTAAATAGTTGATGCACCCATACTTGTCAAAACTCCGATAATCAATATATTCTACTGCATTAAACCCTTATACATATATGAGATAATTCATTAGATATAACATTGTTTAATTCAATTAATTTATATATTTAATTATTATTGTCACATTATTTAGATATCCTCCCTTGTTCACGAATCCTGGTTCCTCTGTTTCAGGTGAAAAGCCAATTATATTTGAAGGATCAACTGTATTTCCACAGTGACAGTACCTTTGCAAGCAGAATCCGTAGTAGTTTCCTTCAGTGTTTCAAGGTTTCTTAGGATATGCCAAAATCATTCTTCGATGTAGTAAGAGGATGGAAGCTGACTAGGTGGTAGAAGAAAGCACTCTAGAGAAGAAGGGACATAGACAAAGGAAAAGAGAAATCACATTCCAACACTGAATACAGAATCACTATATTAGCAATGGAGCTTTCAGAATGCTATTTCACTGGTCATCAATACTTATAAAATCTAAATGGATGAGCCATCATAATCTAGGTTGGTTGCTAAGGGAAATCCCTAGACAATTTGTAGCTTTATCGATTATCTGTAAAGCTTTGTTGGCTGGGTATTATATTTTAGAGCTCTTGCATAGTCTAGTGCATATGTGATTCATTGCATCTAGCACTTAATGCAACAAAATACCTTATCAGAAAAAAGGAGTTTGTAGTTGCCTATGTGGCATTGGTATTGTGCACCGATTGACAAAGGCATATGTGAAGGTTATAACGTTAAATTGAAACTAGATGGATTACAATAGGCAATGCTCCCTTCATAGTTGTTTTTTTATTTTACTTTATTTATTTTATTTTTTACATTAACCAAAAACAGGGGAATCTAGGAGTGTTGCACCAGAATTTTTAGAGTTTTGAAACATTGTTCAATGTAGATACCCACTTCTTTCGTTTAGAAGAGTCAATGCGACACATTAAGTTGTATATGTAACGATTTAAACAAACCTAATGTATAACGTTGCAAATTATCATCTTTCTTTTGAAACCCCTTTAAATTATTCTTCAAATCCCAATTAAGTCAAGAATGTAGAAGGATGAGAGAGAGCAAACCTGCCCATTGTGTATGAGAGAAATCAATATATACTTTTTGTATGCTTCAATAGCTATAGCATTTATAATTGACATTGGAGCAGTAACAACCTGCAACATATATAAATATTATAAAGTTGGTCAAATAAGTTAAATAATCATTATCATTATTGGATAGTCAGATACGTAATTGAGTAGTGGGTCTCTTAATATACATTGTGTAGAAGCTCCATAGCTTTGCGGAAACGTTTCTGCCCTATGCATATCATCCCCCTGTTTTGATGTCAAATTGAAATGAATTCCGCATTACTAGTGATTAGTTATTAAAGCACCCCCAAAGCCAGAAGCATTGGACACTCTTGTATAAACTTAAAAAATACAAGCACTAATAGAAATGGCCAAAAGTGACATAGGAGCCAAAAGAACATTCCTTTAAATGGACAATGACAAAATTTTACTAAAAAAATAAAGAGAATGATGTACAAATCTAACTAGGTTGGCAGGAACCAACCAGGCAGACATAACATAGATCCAAACACAATGCACATAAAACAAATAAAAAAAATATACAAAGACCCAAGACATAAAGCACATAAAAACATGGATCTCAGGCCTGATATGATGTCATCTCCAAGACAAAAATCCCACGGCATATTGCAACAAAAGTATTTAGGACCAGAAACCTCTCCATTAATAGAAAAGGATAGTTAGAGCATTTTACAACAATCATATCTTTACTACTTTAAAAAGTACGAAGGGGTCTAAGTGTTTTACCATTTTTCCCTTCCTAAAATATTCCTTAAGTACACGTGTCCACCATTCTCAACCGTTAGTCTCAAACGTTATAATACAAAACGAAACGGCTCATATTAATTGCTATATATAGAGAATTTACGAATTCTCATCGTTTCCTTTGTTCGGTTCTCTTTCCTCTCTAACTAATTTAAGCATCGAATCAGGTAAGATTTGTTTCTAAATTTCTTTTACTTTTGTTTTTGTTTTTGATAAACTTTATAATTATCTGCTATTTATAAAGACTTTATATTATCTGATATAACCTTATCTTTTTTATGAGGTAATTTCTATCACTTTTCCATTATAGATACATATATTCTGTTTCCTTATTTCTCTGCAAGTCTGACTGATATAATCAAAATAATCCCTGAACAAGAGACTATTTTTCTTTCCTTTTTTTGCTATTATACCCTTCTACTATAAGTAACAAAGGTGTGTGTGTTTTTTCTTAACGTAAACCCTTAACCCCAACGATCTTTTTTCCTTCGCTTTTTCAAATTTTTATTTTTATATTGCAGTCTCCCCTCTCTGTTTATTGATTTTTTTTATTCAAACGAAATAAATACTAAAATTTCTTAGAAATCACAGAAAATTTGCAAATGAATTATTGATGATTTCAGTAAAATAAATTAATTTTTTTTATAATTTTTAAATACTCTATCTCTTCTTTCTAATTTTTAATGTGTTCATTCCTACTTTTTAGTGTTTAGGTGATGAAACTAACTAAAATACTCAATTTAGTCTCTTATTTTAATTTAATTTTCTTATATAATTTAACAGAATCCTATTCACTTAAACCTCTCCATTAACTCAATTTCTTTCCTAATTTTCGTATTCTTACCTACTTTTTATGGTTAGGCGTTGAGTTACTAAAAGTAACTCAACTCAATCTCTTATTTTAATTTAATTATTTTTTGTAATTTAGAATCATATTTATTAAAAACTACACCTGTTGCATATATCAATAAAATAATTTTTTAAACAATGGCCATAAATAAAAGATAACTTCTTTTAAAACACTTTCAACTCCCACTTGAATCCTCTCTCTATCTAATATCAACTACAATCCTTTCATATATAAATAGCCTAGGTGTCTAGGCGGTTTTCTAAGGGTTAAGGCGAGGGTTGCCTAGGCGAGCGCCTAGTTGCTTAGGTGACAAGGCGACCGCCTGGTCTCTTAATCCACCTGGGTGGTTACCCACTGTGCAATGTGGATTTTTATGTTTTAATTAGTTAAAGTTTCAATTAGTATTTGATTTAGTTTAATTGATATTATCAATGAAACTTACTGATGTTCATATGTCATACTTTTATGCAGGTTAACTTAAAGCTTTATTGATTTTAACCTTTAAGCATCCAAGTCTCTAGAGTCTACTCTAACTTTAATAAAACGTCCAAGCTTTATTGATTTTAACATTTTATGATTTTTTAAGTGATTCTTTTGATTGGATTTTATTTCATTCAAACCTTAGTAAATTTATTATATGATTGCTCATCGTGTTAGGCTATATTGGTAGAAAAGTATTTGCATATTCTATTTTTATAAATGCTATATGTGTCATTTATTTACTACAGGCTCCTTTTAAAAAAAAAAAAAATTGCTGTCTAGGCGATAGGCAGGTCTATCGTCTAGGCTATTTGATAACTTGGTAATAAGGTACCTGACTGGACATAGCTGCTAACAGTCTGTACCGCTGATATGCTACTGTCCGGTCCAGGTCTGGTACCAACAACAATGGATAGGCCTTTTTGTGCTTTTAAGCTCGAGTGTCCCTAGGTTTCCTAGACTGGATCAGTATGGACCAACATGTACTAGTATCAGATGGTATTTTTTTTTTCTTTTCTTTTGAACCATTTCCCTATACCAGACCATTCCTACCCAGTCTCAGTACATTTGTGAAAGCATGTTTATGGTTTTTGCCGTTGTTCCTTGCAATCAATGTAAATATGTGACTTATCATTTCATTTGCAATATGTATATGGAGGAAATTTTCAGTTGCCTCTCCGATTATTCATTTAATTTTTGCATGTGAAAGTTTAATCATTTCTATATTCACATAAGATACATTTACTTCCAAGATATATATATATATATATATATATATATATATATATATATATATATATATATTCTATCACATTTTTCTTTAAATATTTCCACAAGTTTATCAATTTGTATTTAAAAATCTAGGAGCATGAGGCTTAAGCCCCACATATCTAAAGGTTGTAATGTCTAACATTGTGCCTTACCTTTTTTAAAGACTGTGCAAACAAAATCCTACAAAATGATGGAAGATATGTTTGCTTCAACATTATGTGAAGTTTCATCAAGCATTTTCTACATTCTTTACACAAATTCAGATTTTTTCACAATATTTTCATATGGTGGACATGCACAATTTCTCATGATATCAACACTTAAGCAGAAAATGATTGAATATAATCATTTACAAAGTGGAAGAATGACCGTCCGACGAATAAAAAAAACACTCACCCATAATAACAATAGAGAAACAGGTCTCTTGGCTGATCAACCTCGAGTATATCGTCCTCCAACATGCTTAGACCAGTTTTGTAACACTTTGCCATTAAACAAAGAAGAAGAAAATCTGGATGTAAAGCAGTTAAGTGTTCAGAAGAAGACTGAAGCTTTCTAACAGCTGTCCGCATTGGAGCTATACCCCGCATGGGATCTTGAAGCAGCATAACTTGCTCCTTGAACCTCTTGCAAATGGATGCAACTGTGGTTACAAGAAAACAAAGCAAAGGTAATCGAGTGGGTTGTAAGGAAATTCAAGAATACCAAAAGCAACTTGCTCAAAATTCAAGCTACATACATTTATCAGGTGCCAAACGTATCTGTGCTGCCACACAAGAATTAATAAAGTTGGGGATGGACAGAATAAATTCACTTGCTTGCTCATTTGGAGCAGAAGTGTACGCCTCCCTAACAAACATAAATAAGCAACCAAAAGGTTAATCCAATACTCAAAACCCAGTATACACAACTAAATGTTAAAACAGAACAACAACAGCAAACACAGCAACAAAATGCATTATTCTAACAAGTTGGGGTTGGCAACACATATCTTGTTCCTCCAACCCAATCTGTCAAAAACCATATCTTTAGTTAGATCATGTGTATCCAAATCCTTTAGGACTTGAATCCAATCAGGTTCCTTTTGGTCTCCTCCTTGCACTCTTAGATCCTTCAATATCTACCATCTCATACCTTCTCACAACCGCCTCCTATGTCTTCATTTTACATGACTAGAACATTTTAACCTACTTTCCTTTATCACTTTTTTTTTTTTTTAAATTTTATTTTATTTTATTTATTGTCGTGGAACCCCAGACCCCACTTAGTGGGGACAGGCCAAACCCTAGATACATAACCCCACTCACAAGGATCATATATCAGGTAAGCTCGGGGACTCGAACCTGGGACCTCCAGTTCGTAAGCTGGAGAGCCTGCCAGTTGAGGTAACCCGTGTGGGTTACTTATCTTATATTCTATTCAAGCAACATCTAGAAAGTCTCGGAATGTTCATTTTTTAACTTAGCCTTCCTAGTCTTCGAATGTAATCTCAGCAACGCTCGTCCTATGCATATGTTTTGTAGCCCAACATTCTGATCCATAAATCATAGCAGGCCTAATAAATGTCTTGTAAAAATTTCCTTTTAGCTTGAGTGATACACGTCAATCCAAGTTGAAACCAGCACGACATTACCGTTAGCCACGGCTTGTCACCTTAAGAATTTCGATACAGTTTAGTTTCAGGATCTTAGAGTATTTCCAATCGTTTCCCTATCTTTTTCCCTATTTTAGGGGTAAGTTTGGAGCAAAAGTCAAATTTAGGGAAGTGCTCTCCAATGCATCTCCCTATATTTTAATTCAAATTCTTTAAACCGTTGGATGTGAAAAGGGTTTAAAAAAATTTGACATTGAAAAATTATAGCCGTTGGAATTATAGGGAGAAGTTTAGGGATCCCTAAAATTTTCCCCAAATTTGAGTAAATTTTAACTTCTCCCCAAATATAGGGAGGGTTTTAGTGACGATTGGAGAAGGTTTTGGAAAAAAACTCCCCAAATTTGAATATAGGGAAAAAGATAGGGAAGGATTGGAGATGCTCTTACACCAACTTTGCTATGGACCTTACTACTGGGAATCAGCCCCTAGTAAAATTTGGTTTCAGTTCCTCCCCCAACGTCAATAATATATGGGAGATGATTGAATCTACCATGGCATCAAAAAAAAAAATATAATATTCCTGTACTGTTCCACGACACTCTTACCCTAATAGTATATACAATAAAATTTTCTTATATAAACTAGCCCAAAAAAAACTCCCCAAACAACCCTAGAATGATAGAAATCCCATAACTGAAATAAATTATAGAATGAACTTAAAACTATATAGAATCAGGGTTAGTTCCTGAGAGTAAAAATCAGTCAAACCCCACTTCAAATATGATCCAAGTATTTATAACACTACTAATCTATAAACCCATATCGCATACCATATGAATCCATCAAAACACATTACTGGGCAAAAACCCCAGAAACATGAAAAAAAAAAAAAGGAGTTCAGCAAGACTTACAGGAGATAAAGATATCCGAGAGAATGCTTGATAGGGTCGAGTTGATCCAAAAAAGAAGCTAATTGAGGCCTATGAGATCGGAATAATTCCTCGGCTAGCTTGAGCAGGTTGTTAAGAAGACAAATGCCTTCAAAGCTGCTTGATAGCCCCTGAATTTGAGAGACCAAAGCTTCGACAGAATCCATGTAAAGCTCAGATTGATAAATCAGATTCAGAAACTAAATTATCAAGGGCAAGCATCGACCAGCAACAGAGTGAGCTCGTTCCGTTCTCTCTTTTGCCATTTTATGTTTTTATGTCACTTTTTCATAGATTTGGGTCGGTTCGTCCGGGGCTTAAGGACCCATATGGGTCTTGGGGCGCAGATTGTGATATGGGCTTTGCTTCGGAAAAATGATTGGAACCCAACATCTGGTAGGTCTTTTTTTATCTTCATGTTGGTTTATGTAAACAGGCCTTTCGTGCCGGCCCAGTATGATAAGTCTCGTGCCTTTCGTACTGTGACTATGTCAGGTCGTGTCTGATTACGCCTGTGCTTTTTGTCTTTATTTTTGTACCTAATCGTGCTGCGGTCGTGCCGTATCATGCCTAGGCACATGCCCGCAAGTGGCAGCCCGACCCATTTGTACATTCCTAGTACTAGCTGGCAATTTTTAATCTGACCTATCTACCTGCTCAAGTTTGTGTGGGTTTGGGTTCAAGTTTTCGTTCTCGTGAGTCGGATTTGAATTGAGTGTTTTCAATCTATAAATAAACGGGCTGATTTGAGTTAACCCATTTTACCGTTATGAGTTAATCTATTGTGTCAACATTTACTTTTCTACATAACGGAGAACTTTATTTATAATCAT
>JAUPMG010171091.1:0-10595 GCA_031762675.1 Pachysandra terminalis
GAGGATTTCAGACTTTGAACATGTGCCCATGCCTCATATTCTGAATCCCTAGCCTCTAGTATATCCCTGCTGTCAAGGGATGATGGAATGATTTAAAGTTAGATGCAAATGAATTTTAGAAACCAAGTTTAAGTGATTATAAATCATATATCGCAATTTCAGTTGCCTGGTTTCTCACTTCAGAAGAAGCACCCTGGCATACCATCTGATGCAGTTTCGAATAAAGATTCACCAAAAAGCATTGTTAATACTGTTGTCCATACAGGAAATCAACAAAGCAAAAAAAAAAAAAAAAAAGTTGTTACATCCCTGCTTAAAATGTTGATTGCATTGGGCTCTGTAGATCAAGTATCTCTAGTCCACAAAATATTTCAACGGTGATTTAGTGAGCAAGAAAGCAGAAAAGAGGCTCATATCCTTTTTATGGACACTGTCAAGTTATCTCCAGGCAGCCAATATCGTTAAATGCAAGGCCCAAATGCCGGTACAAGCTGATGGATATATACAACAGCCATAATTTTCTTTTTCCATTTCAACATTTTATTTCCCATCTAAAATTGCAACAAAGCTAAAACAAGATTCGTACATTCTCCATCTAACGAATAATGAAGATATAATATAAATAAGCTGGAGAATCTACGAAGAAGCCCAAGATAGGCCCAAAAACATCAAATAAGAGCAACAAAAAAAAACAACTAAAAACAAGATACAAACACAAATGGCAAATAGATCCTCTAACAACTGGCCAATTACACTATGCCATCATCCACACCAAGTCAATGACCTACTGATAGGAGCTCATTAGAGGGTATGCCTACAAATAATGAATTCTTTCCAACTCCTTGTCTAGCCAAACTATCAGCTACCCCCATCGGCTGACCTAGGGACATGATAGGAGCTCATTAGAGGGTATGCCTACAAATAATGAATTCCTTCCAACTCCTTGTCGAGCCAAACTATCAGCTACCCCCATCGGCTGACCTAGGGACATGAGATAACAAGATGTTCACATCCCTACACAAAGCCAAGGCCAATCTACTCAAGTGAGCAAGTCTACGCGAATAATGTACATAGCACCCATGAAATGATTACTGTAGGGTCTCCACCCATCTCTAACTGAGTAAAAACCTGAAGTTTGGCCTCCTGTAATCTCTTCAAAAGCGCATACATCTCAGATCCCACTACATCCCCCACCCCTAGAGAATTGGCAAAGGCATGCAATATCTCACCTCCACGATCCCTAAAAACACCACCTATACTCGAAGGCCACGGTTTATCGATCGAGACTAGAATCAAAGTTAAGCTTAACGGCACCCTCCCTGGGCCGGTGCCACTCTCCACAGACAAGTGTGTGCCATAGGAACCCAACATCTGATGATTTTGGAGGCAGTGAAATCTCTGAAATCTAGTAAAACCGCAACCCAGGAAGCCACTATCCCCATAATCATATCAATAACTAATCACCGAAGATATGCATATTCATGGAAAAAAAACAGGACTCCCAAAAGCATGCATTCTCTCTTTCCCAAGCTATGAACAAATCAAAAAGAGACCAAATGCTCTGCAACATAACCAGGCACATCCCAATCAACTACGGAAGAATCTCCACACCGTCTAGCAAACTCATTGTGCACAAATAGATGATCAATCGACTCACCTTATTCCCTACACATAAGACAGATCTGGGGGACAAAGCTAGATATTGCCTACTCCTTTAGAGCATATTCACCGTGTTAATCATATGGAGAAGGGTGATCCAAGCGAAACCTTAACCTTCGGTGATACACGAGAAGTACAAAGCAAACGTGGGAACAATGGTCAGATGAGAAGATGAGATCACCACAAATACATCTAGAAAAAGTGTGAGCAAAGAAAAAGGTCAAGGGAACAGATTCGACTGTTTTGAGCGGCACTGTCAATGAAAACAACCCAAAGCAGTTCAAAAAGTCCGCCTAGCTTCTCCAATCAGCTGGCCTTGGGTATCTACAAAGTGCAAGATTCTAGACCAACCCGTTAGAGGACCAAAACGAGACATCCAATACTAATGGATCTCTAAGGAGTGACAGTTTAAAACCACAAGGGAACCTCACTTGCCGTTTATCCCGATAAACCTTATCCACTTTAACCAAATGGTCCTTCCTCTACCCCCATCCATCCCACAAGAAATCCCTTTGAAGATTCCCTATCCTATTCACCACCCCCTACCTAAATCCCGGAACATGGACAAAAAGAAGATAAAACTAAGGATGCTTAAATAAGCGTGATCCTACCTCCGAAATACAGTTTCTTTTCCATGTTGCTAAGATTATTTCCAATCTTCCCAAAACCAGGGTCCAACACTATACACTTGTAGTCCTAGATATTATATCAACCAATCCCCAACACTGCACCCTAGGGTATAAACACATTTTAGAGCCAGATCCACCTAAAAATGAATCCCCAAAATAGAACTCTTCTCCCAATATACCTTCAAATCAGATAATATTTCTACGCATCCAAATATAGACTTGGTCCAAAAGACTTGTTCCTTAGATGCTCTTACGAATAGTATCATGTCATAAACAAATTAGAGATGAGAAACAGTAATCCGATCACCGCATGACCACCTCAAAACCTTAATGTAACCTAAGGATCATGCCTCTATTACGAAATAACTAATGACATCAGTGACAAGAGTAAATAGGAGAGAGGAGAGATGGTCTCCCTGTCTAAGTCTAAGTCGATGAAGAAAAACAGCCCTGACACTCCCATTAAATACGAAAGAAAATATATTACTGATGCGTCCTCTAATACATGTTGCAACCTGACCCCAAACCCCTTCCAGTTAGAACTAAATTGAAGGATGACCAACTTGCTAAAGAGGATGCCCCTGATCATCAATGCCTGTCATTGATGTACATCAGAAATTACTTTAACGCGCTTTATTTTCTAATAAAATTCCTTTTACCAATCGAAAGAGAAAACGTTATAGAAGCATGAGCACCAAACTGCTTTCAATTGAAAAAATGTTAACCGTATAACCTAACTCAATTACAGAAACGACCTCCTAGTGTACATCAAAAGGTGTTCTGGCAGAAAACACAATTACATGTAACTTACCAAATTGTAGGTTAAAAAAGCGGTTTATGACTGAAGTTTTTCTCCCTTTTTTCCCAATTGTTAACAAAGAATTTAATAAGGATGACTAAAAAGGAAATATAAAAAGCAGCAAAATATCAAAAAGCAAACAATGGATGGCACAAAGCCAAACCCAATTTACATCAAGAAACCAAAAGAATCAAACACCCTCATGTAACATATCCCGACTAGGAATCCCCCTGAACATAGATGCACTACCCACTAACTGAATTATTGGATGAAAAATGGAAAGCTGCCTTGCACTTTTTTGGACATTTTATTATTAAATATACAGTTTTAACACTCAGTAATATTAAGTCATTATTAATGGTCTAAAACAAATGAACCATAGCATGTATGTGGGAAAAAAACAGTCGTCATATCCATAACATTATAACATAATGGTCCTCCAGGCTATACAATTACTAAGCGTTGCAACTTCCATTAAAAGAAATGTGACCAAAACAACCTTCAGTGGTTTATGCATCCTTGCAAGGTACTGCACACTCCAGTTAGCATGAGGAACAAGCACTCCCTTTAAGAGTTTATATTTAGAAAGAATGATCTCCCTAGTCACTACAGTTTTTTGAAATTAGAAACATTAACCCCACAAACTGATCAGAATGCGCAAGGACACATATCCCACAATTGACATAGAAAAAATGAAAGTTGATTTTGTAAGTGACAAAAGTCAGTGTTTTGCTGATAGCGTGCACATCTTGTTTGCTGAACACCTTGGGGTGTTCTTGGTTGCTGCTTGCAATTTGCTTGCAGATCTGTACAACTCTTTATCTTAGTAATAAACTTTACTCAACTTCCAAAAAAAAAAAGTATTTTTAAAAACTAACATGTATGTTTGATTTACCTAAACATCCTTTGGGGTTTATGCATTGCTTGCTTAAAAACATGCATCAAGCACTCCTTTTTTTTTTCTTTTTTGCTTGTATGTGTGTGTTCATGTTCAAAGAAAACAACATGCCAATTGAGCAAGATGAATCCAACTACAGTTCTCTTTGGGAAAAATACTACACACATTCCCCCCGGTATTCACACACAAAAATTTAAAAGTAGTTCAGAAAGTTACGAACTATCAAAGAAGCGTTTCTCATAAATTATTGATTCCAAAAAAAATTCCTCAACATACTTCAGTATTTATCATCCATGTGAGAAGCATTCCTCACATTTGCTATTTAATGGCATTTGTGGTCATGTTCCCTTCCCTTCATAACATAATTCATGACTTCTGCATCCAATTACCTTCTCCAATCTAGTCAACCTCCTAACTCTTTTTTGTTATCAAAGCTATTTCTTTTCATTCTATGGGTCCTACTCTTCTCAAAGCATCTCCAGAAATTAGGAAATAGGGAAAAAAAATCAAATGGAAGATATGGGACACAGCAAATGCGAAAAAGAATACATGCCATCCTCCCATTTAAAAAATTATCGGATGGAACACGTAGAATCACCTTCCAACTGCTACAAATAACAAGACCTAAAAAATTGATCCTGATTAAGCAATTGATCACATTCACATAAAAGACTTAAAAATAAATAATACAATTTGATTGAATATAAACTGGTGAATAAAACAGCTGGCAACCACTGTAAGCACAAGTCCATTTAATAAAGGAAAGAAAAAGATTAGAATCAAACATGATCAAAGATTACAAAAAATGAGCACCACAAACAATCATGAATGACCTGCAAAACAATATAACATTTATTGTAAATAGTCTAACCTGGAATCAGTAGATTCGCGTTTGTACATTTCTAAAATGAGCTTTAACTCCTGCTCACTCTCCTTCAAATCTTGGACCTAAGACAAACAACAGAAACGATCATAAGAAAACAAAGACAAAAATCGGAAGAACAAAAGCACTACTTTGAAATGCAATTAAGCATAACAAAATTAAACCTGAAGTAATAAAGAAGCAAAGTTAGAAAATCATGCATATTATTCCCATCAAGAAAGAAGAAAATATCTGAAATTCTGACGAAGTTTCCCCTGGGGACCAATGGCGAAATTTCCCACAAAAGCAACATTTAAAACAATGCGTGAGATGACCCTGTCAAGTGGATTGTCCAGATTGAACCAAGTCATCACTCCACATGGCAGGAAACCCATCTCTCACCAGGTAACTAAACCAGGTGAGACAGCCAAGAAAACTTTTTAACAAAAAGATATTAAAACACAAAATATATATATATACATATATGAATGAATGAATGGGTATAGAATCCGTTGCCATCTAACATGCATGTTGAGTATGACAAAAATAGGATATCACACAATGTACAAACAATGCCTACACAAAGAAAGTAGGAATAAATGGACTCCAAAGACATGCAACAATGATGTGCTATAACATGATTATTTTAAGCATGTCTAATTAGGTAAAAATTGTTCCTAGCTACTCCTACTGTATTTCTACAATAATTGGAACCCATTCCCTAAAACTTAACGAAATTAAGTAAAAAAGAGATCATACCACAGCTTGCAGCCTACTTATTTCAGCAATTTGATCAGCAGATCTACCAGCTAATGTTTCCAACTCATTTACCTGCTTGGAAAATGCAACTTAGCGCTCCATCTATGCACCAGCAAGAATATGTCCACACGTGTAACAAAACACTCACCTTTCTATCAAGAACATTGGACAAAGATCGAACTTCAGCTCGCAGAGAATGAACTTCTGAAGCAGCCTCTTTGTACTTACTCAGTTGGCTCTGCATAATTTCCATGTCCTTGGGGAGTGCAGAAACCAAGGCTTTAAATTCAGCAATAATCTCTTTCCTTCCTGAAACGTACATGATTTTTATCATGGCTACAAGTATAAATTATAACAGCAGAAAGAAAGATCTTTTTTCTCGATTCAATAAATAGAATCCCAAAGAGGTGAATAGGGATCCAAATAATGAAAGAGGTGTAAAAACAGGTCCAGTTATGCCTATTCCTAATCCCAAATGAAATGCAACAAACCATGAATCTCTCCGTGTTTCAGAAAAAGAAAAAAAAAAAAAGGGAATCAGAGTTCTCTACCTGGTTCTTTTGAAGCCTCTTCTAGCTTGGTCTCAATCAGATCTCTTTCATTGATTCGTTTTTGTATCTCATTGTCTAGGTCAGCTATTCTAGAATCAGCAACTGTGGAGGCTCTTCGGAATATGTCAGCTAAATCAATTTTCATATTAACTTCTTTCTCCCGCCAGAAAAAATTATCTTTCTCAACCTACCATTTATAATTTAAAGAGAGTAGTTAGCAAAGCAACAATAAGGATACCCTCAAATAAATTGCTAACACAGGCATAAATTAAGCTACCGACCAGTTACCACCTGTAGTTTCTCAAATAAGGCTTGGTACCGGACCACTTCTGCTTTTGACTTTTCAAGTTGATCGCTTACCAATAGGAATGCCTTAGATGTGGAAATACGCTTCACATCCTTCAAGGTGCTCTGTTAATATATCAATCCACATTAAAGAAAAAATATAAAATTATATTTTTGCCATAACATTGGCATCCTACTATATCTGTCAAGGGAATTCTTCAATTGAAATAATGGAAGTATATTGACACCTAAAACAGAAAATTAAGAGATGAGAAAACCAACCTGCAAACTAGACAGCTGCTTTAAAATTCCTAACCTTTGTTCATGAAGATTTCTGAGTTCTAGCAGTCGACCTGAAGCTTGGTCCTGTTTGGTAGCACAACACAAGAATGCTTGCCAGCTTCAGTTTATAGTATTCCATGGTATACGGTATACCTGAAAAGGAAAGAAGGCACAGACACATTACCAGCAACTCCCTGAGGGTCGACTCCATATCTTGCAAATCCTTTTGCTTATCTCTTGTCCTGTCTCCAGTAACATGCTTATTGCCCAAGTTTAAAACAGGTAAAAGTGCACCTTGTGCTGTATCTTTTTGTCCTTTCAGAGCTGCTAGCTTAGAGTTGCTTTCTTCCAATTCTGCAATAGTACCCTCTAGTTCCCCTATAAAAGATCATCAGAAACATAACTGTAAATTTGCTATCGTTTTCTGCCTGCTCATGTCATATGAGTTTATAGTTCACAAATGCAGAAAGAAAATATGAGCATATAAAAATACACAACAGAGAAAAAAAAAAAAAAAACTAGCACATTTCTAAGCCAATCAAACAGAAGTTTTCAACTTGGCTAGTCTGGTAGTTTCTAAAAAACAATACTTTTGAATGGAATACATGACAAACAAATAAATCAATCAATTAATCTATAGTGCTTTCTCCAAAATTATTTAGGTTCAGCAGCCCAAAACCGGCTCCACAACTGCAGACTATCCAAAGCCATGAAGGGAAAAGATGAAAACAGGAAAAACAAAAAACAAAAACAAACACTTGTTCTTTGGGAACAAAGAAATGTGAATAAAAACAGCATTTTATTACAAGGGAAATTTTCAAAACAAGTTCAGTAAAGAGGCGAAACTTAAAGAAGGGCAGTGTTGCAGTCAAAGCACCTTCCCGAGTCCATGCATTGGACCTCCCTGGTCAACTATTTGCATAACTAGCACCAGCAGGTGCCTGGCAACTAAGCTCAGCCAGAATTGTAGAGAATTTGCAAAAAATATAATGTTAATATAGCTGACTACTTAAATAAAAGAATATTGTTTCACATTACTAATATTAATACCATTTCAAAATGAAAGGAAAATAAAATATTTGGAACACTAAAATGGATGGAATTATAAACTAACTTAACCATGTGATGTTTAAAAAACTATAATAATAATTAAACTGGATTAATAGCGATTCTGTGCTTCTCTTATGTAGAAAAAGGAAAGATGAGATAACACAGTGCAATGACTTAAAAAGAATAGAAAAAATGTGAAGCCTTTCAAAAGCCTGGAGGCATTCATGATTTTGTGTGCAGAAAAAGGAATGATAAAAAAAAATTCCACAGGGCAATGATCAAAATGGATAACATGTGTTTCAAAAAGTAAATAAAATAATGTTAGCCTTGTATTAAAGGTTTTGTTTCTTTTTATGCAGAAAAAAGGAAGGAAGACAAAAGAAACCACGGCACAATGACCAGTAGAAAAAAAAAATATGGATCCTAGTTCATAAATTAATCTCAAAAAGAAGCTGAAGTGTCAATTGAATAACCAAAAAAATGATGACGCTTTAAAACACCAACAGTTGCATGTTTTATTAGATGCTGGAAGACGTCCAATCAATAACTGAGGAAAAGATATAGTCTTCTAAGAGGTCTTTAGATGCTACCATCATAGAGAATTGTACTTGGCATGAAGTTTATATAAATCAGGATTAGAAAGCTTCATAAGAACCATTTTGCAACCACTCCTGGCTAATTTTGCTATTTAACCAGGGACATAGATGGCACCAAATCACCTAGCTTCAGATAAGTGCCAATGCAGGGACCAGCATGCAAATGCAAAAGCAACTTTAACAATAGAAGTTTTGTTAAAATAGATAATCTATTTTTTTAAGAAAATCAACCAAATTCTCAAAGCACACCAATTGAATAGCTGCACCGTCACCTGCGAACTTCAAAGACCAATCAAGCACATGAAATTTCAGGTGTAAGAAATGATTTAATAAATGATCATATTTTTAGTACATAACTGGTAGATTCTGTCAGGGATGAGTGTTACCTGTCAAAAGTTTAATTTCAGCAATATCCTTTGCATGAGTATCTCGATAGTTCTGCAACTCACTTGCCAACAATTTGTGTTTCAAATGAAGATCACCAAGAGCCACTCGTAAGGTCTTAACCTCGGTCCTTAATTCATTACATGCCTGCTGTCTACCTTGCTCTAGACAGGAAATGACAAAAAAGACCAAAATCTAAGAAACAACTCATAGAAATGCATGTCTAAAGAGACAAATATCAGATACATCAGTTCCACAACAGCATTCTCACCATTTTCCGGAAGTGTCTCAAAGAGAGCAGTATAAACTCCATCCTCCAAATGCCACAGGTCATTAATGGCAGATACTATGTTTCCTAAAATGTTTTTAGTCTTTGTACAAGTTGTTGGCCGGTTATCTTCAATTTGATTAGGCGAGTTGCTTGCAGAGCAACTCTCAGTCGCACCTGTCTGTAAGAGTCTTCCCAGGAAAGTCTCTTCCAGAGGAGATGAAGCCCCATCTGACAAGTTTAAAAAAAAAAAAACTATAAGCATGGAATATTGCACAGTACACAACAGCAGGAATATACAAAAAAAAATAAAAAAATAAAAAAATAAAAAAATAAAAAAATAAAAAAATAAAAAAATAAAAAAATAAAAAATAAAAACAAGAAGGTGTTATAAGCATGGACATTTACAAAATGGGCAAAGTACAAAAATATGACTAGAATGGCAAGTTATAATGTGCAAAATTATCAGACATTACAAATGGCACTACTCAGGCAGACTATGACCACTGAAATCGTAGAGAAATGCACAATAATGCATATTCTATCCACGATACAAGCAAGACAAAATAAGGTTCACAGAAACAAACACTTGCTTCTTTCATTCAGAACAAATAAATAAGCATAAACTGTACACAGCTGAATGACCAAAAGGTGCGTTTCTTTTTATGTTTTTTTTTTTGTTTTTTTTTTGGGGGGGGAGTGAACCCACAAAATAGCTTTTACATAAAAGTAGTTAGGAATATAAAATGATCAAAAAACACAATAATACAAGGCACTGACAATACTGCAGGACACACACTAAAAACATTTAATCACAATGCTCTTACAAACGTAAAATGGATACAAAATCGTCTTCAATTCAAAGTCAAAGCTTGTATTATGTGCTTTAACCTTAAAGTTGCAACTTGCCTAATAAGCAACCCCTTCCTTTGTTGCTTCACACTACCATCTAAACAAGCTACTCTTGTCAATAAAAGTTAGCATAAATGCATGAGCATTAAACAATCACCATGAGCATGACAAAAAATGTTTGCAAGAGCATGACGACCATGGGCATATTTGCAGATTCCAACATTATACAAATGTAAATTACTATGAAACAAGATTTAGCTGTAAACAGTTAGAATTAGCATGCTCTGCAGCTTAAATGGAATATAGAACCAACAAAGCATTCAAATTCCAAATAGCTCTCAAGCAAAGGGAGGACAAATCTCATGAGATATCATACAGTTAAACAGAAATCATGCAGCCAACCCCAAACGGTCGGAACAAGGTTTCACTATGATAAAATAATAGAATATCACATGAAATACAAGCTCGTCAAGCAGATCTATAATACAGATATACAAGTTATTGTGCATGGTAGGACCATGTACGGAGGACACATCTCTTAATAAGGTATCATACAGTTAAGCAGAAATCATGCAACCAACCCCAAACAGTTGGGGCAAGGCTCACCAATGATAGAACTAGAATACCATATGGGGCACTAAAAACCTGCATTAAAGCAAGTTATGTATGAATATACCAATTTCACAAAATTCATATGAAATACATGACATTAAAAGAAAAT
>JAUPMG010171112.1:0-10595 GCA_031762675.1 Pachysandra terminalis
CCATATGCAATCCACACTTGGGGGATGGATTTAATAGGGTCGATCAATCCTCATAGTAGAAGAGGACATACATGGATCTTGGTGGCCACCGAATATTTCACCAAGTGGGTTGAAGCTATTGCCCTGAAGAAAGCAACAGGAGTTGCTACATCTCAGTTCATCAAAGAATATCTCATTGCTCGAGGAGGAATCCCTCGAAGAATCATTACTGGCAATGGTTCTTCATTCTTAAACCGTCCAGTTTAAGAAATGCTTGCAAAGCATAATTTCATTCACAACAAATCAACCCAATATTACCCTCAACGCAATGCTCAAGCAGAAGCTACGAACCAGACATTGATCAGAATGTTAAGTAAGTTAACTTATGATCATCTTACTCAATGGCATGAACATTTGTTTGATGTTCTATGGGCATACAGAGTCTCAAAGCATAGGGATACTAAGACAACTCCCTTTTCATTAGTATACGGAATGGAAGCAACTCTACCTGTTGAAATGCAAATTTTCTCAGCCAGAATACTTCAAGCTACTGAGATGGATTGGGATACTCATGATTTAGTGGCAATTCGAATGCAACAGATAAATGACTTAAGTGAGAAAAGACATCAATCACTAGCAAACAATCTACAGTATCATCAAGTTATTTCAAAAGCTTATCAAAAGAAGGTATATCCTCGAGACTTCCAAATAGATGAATTAGTATTTTGAGCTTCATTTTATAAGAGAAGCAATACTATTAAACCTAAGTTAGCAAAAAGGTCGGATCGACCTTTCGAAATCACTGAAGCTTATCCTTCAGGGTATTATAAAGTTGTTTTATTTGAAGAAAATGCACAAGAAAAGTTAGTCAATGGAAAATGGCTAAAGTATTATTATTTATGAAAGAAAATTGTAAAGAAAAATCATGTATGAAAGGAAATTTTTCATTGATGTTAGTCTCGAGAGTACATTTCTTTGGAAAAATATGTGATGTTACAATTATATCAGAAGCTTCAAAAATTTTCTTGGATCTGTCTTCTGTCTCTGCCTTTAACAATTGAACATATTGTTCAAGACCTTCAACTTCCTTTTCTTTATCTTCAAGAGATTTTCTGATAACAACTATCACTTTCTTCTTCTCCTCCAATGTTTAAGAGATAGCAATGAGCTACTCAAGAGTCTAATTCTTTTGAAATTTGAGTTGCGCTCTCTCTTGAATATAGGAAAGAGTCTTCTTTAGATTGGCGAAATGAATTTTCAGCCATTCAACATGCAAGCCCAAATTTTTAATATTCGAAAGTGGAATCTTCCAACTTTCGAGATCTTCTGAAGACAAGGAACCAAAAGTTTAAATTGACATTTTTTCAAGAAGAGTACACAATTCTTGATATCCTGCGCTCCTTATGTATGAAGAAGGAACTCGCACCTTGTCAGAAATATCTCCAAATGCATCAAAGATGGCAATCCATCAATTCAGACATATGTAAATAAATCTTATATGTTCCTTCATATAAAATGATCTGAGTAGATGCAAACTCGGATCTCTTTCTTTTCTGAAGATTGATTCTCGAAAAGCTCGAAGAAGAAGAGGCTTCAATGTTTGGTTTACTCGAAGTGGTAGCAATAGTTAAAGCAGAAGTCAGAATAGTGTAGATAAGGAAAGCTGAAATCCCTGAACAAGTAATTGTTGCAACAGAAACAAAAGGCAAGTTAACAGATGAAGACAAGAGTTGAACTGTAGAAGTCCTGCAACAGAAGAGATTGTGACTCTCGAATCAGTATCACTCGAAACTTTCACCTTCAAATTTTCAACCGGACCTTCATTGTCTGATATGAAAATATTCGAATCAACAATACTTGAAGCATTTGGTTTAATGCTTTGAGAAATAGGTAATTGATCACTGTCAACATCAATGACAGGAGCAATAGTGTGGGAAGGAGTAATAACAGATGGTATTTCGAAAATAGATGAAGAAGAGGAAGCAAAGTTTGTTCTCGCTCTCTATTTATTTAAGCAGCATCAGGAACTTACCGTTCTTCCTCTTGAGGTTCAATATCTTGTTGCTCTTCATCCTCTCTTTGTTCTTTTTCTTGAGGTTCGGCATTTTGTTGCCCTTCCCTTCATCCTATCTTTCTCCTTCCTCTATTTCCTGCTCTCCACTTTCTTCTTCTCCTTCTTCTTCTGATCCTTCTTCTCCAGTTTCAGAATCTTCTTCTTCACCATTTTTTTTTCAGAATCTGAGACTCTAACAATTGATTTTGAAGGTTCCACATCCTCTTGAAACTTCATCTGTTCCTAAACTGGCATTTGCGCTTGAATTGAAACTTTTTCTCCAGTCTGGGTTTTCTTAGCCATTTCTTTCTCAGAAGTATGAATAGCCATTTCATTTAACAAAGAATCCATGAGCATATTCCTTGAGCGAGGAAGACCAGTATTGGCTAACCCACTTCAATTTGTAGCCTGTCTACAACTTTCTTGAGCTCAAGCTTTCTCTTCTCAAGATAGGCAAGAGTATGTTTATCAATAATCTACTGAGGAACATCTTGATGAGTTTTGGCAAGCTCCTACAGACAATTAAACCTCAGAATCATATACATTAAAAAAGGAGGAAGAGAAGAAGATATTATTATTCAAAAAAGTTTATTGCCAGAGTTAAAGCATTTCCTTTCAAAGAATGCTTTGCTACTTCAGCATTTGAAAGAAGCTTTGTTCTTGCACCTACAAGCTCTTCTCTCTTTTTTCCTTTCTCAGGTTTGGATGAGGGTTTGAAATACATAGGCGTGAGTGATTGAAGTACAGAAGCTTCTATACAGAAGCATGAGTGTCTGAGATATAGAAAACTCGAATTAAAAGTTTCTGAAGATTACCTGGAGAGGGTGATTTAGCAGAGGAAATGCCTTTGTCTTCAAGAAATACTGTATCAAGGGGAGTAGGAGGTTTCTTCTTGGGAAAAACCTGACAATATTAATAGTCATTATCCATAAGTTGGCAAGAATCAAAGGAAATCAGAAATCAAGTTATAAAGTAGTATACTTACAATTTTTGGTTTCTTCCCCGTAGCTTTGTCAAAGTCAAAAGAAGCCCTATCCTTTGAAGCAGGATCATTGGAAATTTTCAAAGGAGCTACTGGAGGTAAGATTTTACTCTCAGAAGTCTTTTCACCATAAGATTTTTGCTTGGAGGATCAAGTTGAATTTTCAATTTCTTCTCCATCTCGACGAACGTTCTCATGAGAACTCAAAGCCAATTCTTGGATAGAGGAATCAGGATAAAAAATTTAAGGAGAAGGGATGGAGATACCTTTCGAGGGAGAACTTGTTTTACTGTTTTTCGAAAAAGACTTAAGTCTTGTATCTCGAAGGATTAGGTTTTTTCTGAAGGTTCAGCTTCAGTCTTCGGAAACGAGTCGAAATCAAATATTAGAAGCTGCCAGAATTTGGCCCAGGGTTTAGATGATCCATCCAATCTTGAAGAAGCTGCAATAATGACATTGTCAAAAGCCCAAATATGTTCCAAAGCCTCCGAAATAACTAATTGTTTGCTAGTCTCTCGAGGGGAAGGAACTGCAATAGGAATTATTTAAGGCAATGTCTGATCTAGCCCAAATTGCCTCAACACTTTATGAGGATTGTAATGAAGGGCACTTGCAAAGTCGCCCACAACCATTCCGAGAACATAACCATAATGAATGGTTACATAATATACCTTGAAGAACTTCGACTAAAGATGGAAATCCGAAATTGAAGTGTAAGAATCTTTGACATCAGTGAGAACTGAGTAGTTAGTAAAGCCAATCTTTCGAAGATAAGGTCGGTATAAAAACTCACTCTCTTTATCCAAAACATCTACCATATTAACATTCTTGTTAGGAATGCGATTGACCCAGAAAACATAGCGGGCATTAGTGACACTGGTGCCCAAGATCACAGCATTTGGATAAATCTCAATCGGAGCGTATTTCGAATAGCGCTCCCAAAGAAAAACTTGAAGAAAGTGGTGTCAATAACTGTCTCGATCACTCGAGCGACTCTTGACCGAGCTTGATCCGTGACAAAAGGATTGAGACTCTCATATAGGTTACCTAGGAAAAGGGGAGCCAATGGGACTTCAAAACCCCGCGCTAGCTTAATAGACAACGAAAAAAGTTTCTTATGAATCTTATTAGAAGGAAAGCTGAGAAGAATGAAACGGGAAAGCCAAAGAGAGAGGAAAGCTTCAAAATAAATAGGGCTATTCTTACCCATACCCATCACTATGGTAAGGATATTTGACGTACCTTTGACATGTTCTTCCCTCCAAAAATAGCAAATCCACCCTACTATATTTTTTAAAGAACTCCTTCCAGAAGATGAACTGGTTTTATTTAGAGTAGCTTTTTGCATTGAATGCTCTAAACCTTCAGTCAAATCTTTCTCAATCTTGAACTCTTCACGAGACAAGGATAAATCACCAGGATGAATTTCACCAACAATAGGCAAGCTATACAAGGCCTCGACATCTTCAAGAGTTGGAGTAATTTCTCCAAAGGTTGTCATGAAAGTATGAGTCTGCGGATTCCAATGACGAAGGAAAGACTTCAATCCCTCGTTATCACAAGAGATCTGTGACATCGAAGCACGAACAACATTGTAAATACCAACACTTTCAGTCTAGTCATATAAACAGGGTTCGAAATGATACTCTTACACCAAGAACCCCAAGCTACTGGCATACCAAGGTGAGATTTGAAGCTAACAGCAGAAAGGGGAAAATGATTCTGAGCAGCCCTAAATAGGGAATAAATCAAAAATGACCAAGATTATCCATGGATGCTTTGTAATCTGGATACAGAGACAACAAATCCGAATCATTCTTTGTGGAGAGAATCCAGGATCCAAGCATTGTTTTCTCGGGTTTCCAAATCATTCTTTAAATATTTCCTTTCTTTTTATACATATTTGAATTTGAAATGATTAGATTTGTGGGAATCCCAAACATTGTTTTCTCGGGTTTCCAAGCATTGCATACGCTGAACAATGCTCAAAGAACACGTCAGCATAGTATTTAATGCACTAAGGGTTAACACGAAAGATAGCAATGCCGGTTCACTATAGCGCTCATAATGTATTTAATACACGTCTAATCAGTATAAGGGGAATACAGAATGCTAGTGACGATATTTGATTTCAAAAAACAAATTGCGTCAATCAGAATATGCCACTTGGCATGAAACAACAGAAACTATGTATTTCGAAAGTGATCTTTGGGAATTTTGAAGTTCTACTCGAAATCAATTTCAATTATTTCGAGAATTATTTCAATAAAAATATATTCTAGGGATTCACATGAGATGAACCTTAGACGAAACATCGAAGTATTTTTTGAAATTCTATATAAGATAGATTTCACAAATTCAAATGTCCACATTTGCTGAGAGTATTTGCTCACAACTGTTGGAAGGATTAATTCGAAACACATCAGTATTCTGAGGATCTACTTAAGATAGACCTCAGACATTCGAGCACTCACATGTGTTGGAGTATTTGGCCACATATGTTGGGAGTATTATCTCGTATCAGATAAATATTCTAAGGATCTACTCAAAATGGACCTTAGACAAAGAATTCTGAAGATCTACTTAAGACAGACATTAAACAAGTATCATAGTTTCGAGCATTCAGTTATGGTGGGAGAATTATTTGAATCAATATAATCTTTAAAACATTTAACATTTTGAGACTTTGCACGAGATGGATTTCAGACCAAGTATTCTAAGGATCTACTTGAGATAGACCTGAAACAATATATTTTGAGGATTTACTTGAGATAAACCCTTCAAACTAGTATTATTTCGAAATACCACTTTCGAAATATTCTAGTTACAAAATACACATATGTGTGGAGAAGTATCTCAAAATCATAATTATTCTAAAGCACTACAAAAGATAGACTTTAGATCAGTAATCTTTTGAAGAATAACCTTCAAATTAATCAAGCAAACCTTTGAGATTTTATCACAAACAATTGTTATATGATCATCAAGAAATTGTCTCTTATGTTATGATGTATTTACAATGTAGATAACTATTGTAAATGCAAGGTGCTAATGATGATGAGCCAAATTGATTTAATCTAATTGTAATATGACACGTGACAAGGTCAATTACATAATTACACATTGAAAGAGTGTATAAATTAGAATTCTGAATATTGTCAGATAAGTATATTTCGAAAATCCCATTTAGGGAAGATCATTTCGAAACTAATAGTATATTTTGAAGTCCTACTTGAGATAAACTTTGAACCATGTTCTTGAAGGAAAACCTTCGAATCATTCAATTATTATACCATGAAAGCATTTATAGGTTAGCCACCTCGGGAGGGCCAACTCGTCATCATATGTATTATAATGTTCCATATGGGAAATTATCAGTATAATGCTATTTCGAGGTTATATTTCAAAATAGTTATTTTTATGCATTTTGAGAAGACATTTCGAAATTACCAATCTATTATCTCAAAGTCATTGATATTCTGAAACACCTTTTGGGATGTCATATTAATGACTCGAAATCACAGTCATTCACTTAAAACATTGGGGAAAATAAACATTAGAATTTTAAGAATGGAGAGCTAGAGAGATAAGTCCTATCAAGATTCTGGAAGATCTTGTAGCATTAAAGGACTTGAATCAACACAGAATAATAACGCATCAGTACTTTTATAATGTTATATTCATTAACTAATCCAAGCATTTTGAAAGCATTTATTGAAACTTTGCTTATTGAATTAGGAGTTTTGGATATTGAATATTCAAATCAAAATACCTGTTCAATCAAGCATTTTAATCCGTTCATGAAACATTGTAAAACGGTTAGATGATGAGTCTGAGGCTATAAAAGGTGAATGAAGCATCAGAAAAAGGGATTGGATTTCTGAGCATTTGACATTCTCTGAGAATTGCAGAGCATTTTTGTCTTAAAGATCCTCTTTTATGAAATAAACAAGTTTCGTGTTGTCTTTCTGAACATTCCTAACTGAGCTTACCCATTTTCTCCCTTTGTTCAAGCCTTAGTAAACGGAAACCTTTCATTGAAACGATCTTTCTTTGATTTAGGCCAATGAAAGCAAGTATTCGAATCCTTTGTTGTTCAAACCCATTTGGTAAATTGACATTTTGGTCATTTACCGGTTTACGCATCACCAGTATTGTGCCTAAGCCTTGCAACAATGCGTCCGTGTAAACTTCCATCTTTCGTCCAGTAATTGGTACTACAAGGACAGGTGCTGAGGTCAACTTCTTCTTAAGTTCCTCGAAAGTTGAATCACACTTCTCATCCCAATTGATATTCGCGTCTTTCCTAGTCAAGTGAGTCAACAACGCTGCTATAGAGGAAAATCCTTTGATGTACCTCCTATAGTACCCGGTAAGACCTAGGAAGCTCTTGATCTCTGACGCGTTCTTAGGTCGCTCCCACCCAAGAACTACCTTGATCTTGGCCGGATCCATGGAGATGCCATTCCTGGATACAACATGCCCAAGGAATCTGACATCGTCTCTCCAAAAATCGCATTTCTCCAGCTTGGCGTACAACTGGTGATCGAAAATATCTGCAATACAATCTGAAGATACACCTCATGCTCCTCAACAGACCTTGAGTAGATCAGGATGTCATCTATGAAGATAACGACAAACTGATCAAGAAAAGACCGGAACACTCTGTGCATAAGATCCATGAATGTCGCTCGCATATTTGTCAACTCGAATGGCATAACCACAAACTCGTAATGCCCATATCGAGTATGAAACATTGTCTTCTGAATGTCCTCATCACGGATCCTCAGCTGATGGTACCCTGACCTCAAGTCAATCATTGAGAAAAACTGAGCTCCCCTCAACTGATCGAATAAGTCATCGAACCTTGGCAAATGATACTTGTTCTTCACCGTCACCCGATTCAGTTTCCTATAGTCGATGCAGAGATGAAGCGAACCATCCTTCTTCTTCACAAAAATAACTGGCGCACCACACGATGATGTACTAGGCTTGATGAATCCGAGCGCACTCAGTCCATCCAACTGCTCTTTCAACTCGCGTAACTCAGTCGGAGCCATCCAATAATTGGCAAGTGAAATGGGAGTTTTGCCAGGAATGAGCTCATTGCTGAAGTCTACCTCCCTTTTATGTGGTAACCCCGGAATCTCCTGAAAAACCTCGCTGAAGTCTTTAACAATAGGAATATCCTCCAATGATAGTCTTTGAACTCCATCCATTACAAACAAGAAATCAAATTGGTAGCAATCCTTCTCTAACCCAAGGAATGTCAGACAACGATCCAAGGAAGGTGAAACACAACTGACTTCTCAAAAATAGTTAACCTTGGCATGATAGGCAGCGAGCCAATCCATGCCGAGGATCACCTCAAAATCTACCATATCCAAACCTACAAGGTCGGCCTCTAGGTTAAGGTCGCCTACCCTCACCACACAAGCACGACAAACCCAGTGAAGAGTAGTGATTCCCCTAACTGGGTTAGCGATGCACAAAGGTTGTTCCAAATTACTAGGGTGTAAACCCAGAAAAATCATGCAATTCCTTGAGATAAAGGAATGCGATGCACCAGAATCAAATAATACACGAACCGTAGTGTGAGTAGGTGAATAGTACCTTCCACCATGGCGTTTGTAGCTTGGTCAGCGTGGGGAACAGTTGTGTCTGTCAAGGCATTGACTCTTCCTTGAGTTACCGGTCTCAGCGGGGCAGGCTTACCATCTCTCCTTGGTGCCTTGCAATTGTGTTGAAGGTGTCCTCCTTTACCATAGTCGTAGCAAACTCTCGTTTCCCACTGGTGAAACAGGCTGTTTCAAACAACTGATCCTGAGGCGATAATGCCTGTCTCGGAACATCTCGTGCTTGTGCCACTGGGATAGCTGTAGCAGTCCTCTCTGGCCCACAATCATTCTGTTGTCACCTGTCTGTGTTCTGCCTCTGTTGGTAGGGATGAAATCGGCCCTTGCCCTGCTTAGGCTAATCCCTCTACATGGATGCCCTGTCCATATCCCGCTCAATATGCGTAGTGTAATAACCCAACACCTTAATAGAATAAAGTTCCGTATTTATATTCAATTAATTATTTTATTTGTTTATTTAGCTAATTAAGTGTTTAATTATTAGTTTAAATTAAATAGGGTTATAAGTGAAATTATTATTTCGGTTAGAGGGGTAAATTGTAAAAAAAAAAAAAAACTTATAAAAATTTTATTAGTTTAAATAATTAACTCAACTTAAGAGTTTTATAGTATTAAGACTCACTCTCTTTCTCTTTTCTTTATGTTTTAGTAAGCAAGGATTAAAAGAAGAGAATCATGGATGAAGAGTTATAGTAGGAGAGGGATTCTTTATTATTGGTTGGGTTAGAAAAGAAAAATCAGAAAATGTGAATTTAGATGGGGATTAGGAGAGAACCGTATGGGGTTTGAATGGGCATAGAAGTCTTCTCTCATTGGTTGGTTAGTGAAGGGAGAAAAAGAAAAAAACCGTGAGTGAACGTGGCTGTTAGGAAGAGATCAAAAAGGGAGAAAACGTTGGAAGATGGGGGGTCGTGAATTCAAGATGATCAAGAAAGTGAGAATGGGTGTTCGTGTAGTTCAGATTTACCAAGAAGTATGATCGTAGATCATTGAGGCTGTTCCAGATCTGCGTGTGTATTCTTGTTACAGCAGTAGATTGGTGGAAGAAAAACATTAAGATCTAAGGATTAAGGTAAGTTGCTAATCCCATTCATGTGAAAGATTCTTATGGATGAAAATCCAGGGCATGTGATAAGAAGAATGATTAATGCTAGTATTAAATTAAGGTGCGATTTCATCTATGTTAATGGCCATTTCTGTTCTTCCTAACCTTGTGTGAATTCCTGTTCTTGTTCGTTCAGATCAATGAAGTTAGAAGAACGAAATCACCGATCTGGATTTAATCAAAATATATATATATATTGATCATGAGTATTGGTTTTATATTCAGATGTTAATTCATCCATCTTGATTTGTAAACAATACATGCATATAGATTGAATCATGTTTATTTTAGATTCAGATTTTTATTTAACGGAATCAACCATCTTGATTGTAAACGATACATGCATATAGATTGATCATGTTTATTTTAGATTTAGATTTTTATTAAATTGAGATTAATATTAAAAATCTCTAAAACTAAATCTTTAATGATTTCATTTCCAACTTATGAGATTTAGATATGAACTGAAACCTATACTAATGTATATGAAGATCTTGGGTTTGGTCGTATAGTGAAATATTATGCCGTTTTCAGATTCCATAAGTTTATAGAATGAGGTGACTAAAACTATATAACTTGTGTAATAATTCATAGCTAAATCTTAATCGAAGTTTAACAATCTAAAGAACCGATTGAATATTGAATAATTCTATTAAATATAGTTTATAAGCCTAGGTTAAATTTCAGTTCATAATGAGCATATAAAGTATAGATTCTTGGGTTATAAATCACCATATGAATAGGGAGTAAAGGCTGTTATTTTAGACATCTAATAGGTTGAACAAACCTAGTTTACAAGTATGATTTAATAGTATAATTTGATGTAAAAGTCACTTAGTA
>JAUPMG010171134.1:0-10594 GCA_031762675.1 Pachysandra terminalis
GGAGGCATCACAGTTGTTTCTCCGTAGATTTCCACCTCCCAGTCTACTTACCACTTGACATCAACCTAGTATGTAATAAATTAGGTGGATATCATGTGAAGACCTACAACAGAAACTATCCAAGGTCCCATACCCTTGGATAATCTAATTGCATACATTCACTAGCTTCTAACATTATCACAACGGTACACAATCATTAGATTACCACAAGTCTACAATCAATAAGGATCAACTAAGATGGAATGATAGCAACCAACACATCAGAACTCTAAGATTGACACATCATGGTTAATTCTTGCTCCCAAAAACCAACAACAATAATGGCTGAAGCCCTACACCAACCATCTAAGTTATCCAAACGAAATCATTAATTACTGTACAATCTACAGTGTGTTCGGCAAAGGCACCGGTGGATCGAAGCCTGCCGAATAGCCAACTTAGTCTAGAAAACAGTCTCTGTCGGTGGAGTGGTCGTTGGACTGAACCTCTATGTGAAATTTGGTGGTCGTCGGCATAGGCATCGGTGGACCGAAGCTTGCTGAATAGCTGATTTTGCCTATAAACTACTCTCTGTCGACAGAAGCATCGGTGGACCGAAGCTTGCCAATCTGCGCGAATCTCGGTTTTTCCGTCAGTTTTGAAATCCAAATCGAGGCATTCTAACGCACTTCAATTCACTTGTAAACATACATAAACCTCCAAAACATCTTTGAAACATATTAGACTACACAAAACGCATTCAAACACGGATTTAATCATTCAATCAATCAACAAATCAAATATTCAATATGTTGAAAAATAGGGCATTGATTTCAATCGAAAACGGTGATCATCCATATGAAACTTACCTGGTTCAAATCGAGTCTCTTACACTCTCAGGAACACTCTCGTCTAGCGAAGGGATCACCTTCTCGTTCACTTGCTTCGACGTCGAAATGCTTCACAAGGTTGTCATCGTCTTCCTCTCTTCTTCCTTCCAGCCTCTCACAGAAGTTCTGATTTGAAATTCCAGAGCAGTAAGAGAGAATAAAACCCTAATTCTCCCTTATATGCTCAAAAACAATCTCAAGCCTAAACTTCCAGAACAAGCACATGTTCCCTATGGAACGTGGGTTCAAAACGGCAACTCTAAGATTGTTTTGATTTTATAATAATCAAAACCCCATAGAATTATTAATATCAAAACGACCTCAACTATTAAATAACAATACATATAAATCAAATTAGCACCTAATAGTAATACATATGTATATTAAATAAATGCTAAAAATAACCTTAAAAGTTTGAAAAAATTAAATCATTAAATGTGGGTATTCTATTAGTTGATTTTGGTCATTACAACCTACCTCCCTTAAAAGAATTTCATCCTCGAAATTGCGCAACTCAATCCTCGAACAAATGTGGATAGCGCTCCTTAATCTCTAACTCTCGCTCCCAAGAAGCTTATGTCTTGTTATGATGTCCCCATTGAATCTTCACCAATGGTATCGTCTTCATCCGCAACACTTTCTCTTTGCGATCTAGAATCAGCATCGGCTTCTCAACATGAGTAACATCTTCTTGAAGATCCAGCTGCATCCAATCAAGCACGTGCGAAGGGTCTGGCTCATATTTCCATAGAAGTGATACGTGAAATATGTCGTGAATCGCCAAAAGCTGAGGCAGTAAATTCACACGATAAGCAAC
This sequence comes from Pachysandra terminalis, assembly GCA_031762675.1. Lineage (NCBI taxonomy): Eukaryota > Viridiplantae > Streptophyta > Magnoliopsida > Buxales > Buxaceae > Pachysandra > Pachysandra terminalis. Next base: position 1,687 of record JAUPMG010171134.1, read on the forward strand.
ATGTCCATAAAAGTATTAACTTGAGATCTTAGGGTAAAACAGTAATTTAATGAGATTGATAATTTAATTTCATCTAGTAATTAAGATTATAAGAGTTAAAATCCTTAATTACATAAAATGCACTAGAAACCCGAAGTCATTAAAACTGTGTAGTTGAGCCAGATAACGTAATTTAATAATTAAATAAGAAATTAAATGTTGTTGCTGCATTACTCTTCTTATTTGTGCATGTTGATATTTTATATCATGTGAAAATTGTTTCCCTTTGTTGGATCGCCTATCGGATTAGGTCCGACCATGCGATCGTGCATGTTGTGTTTGTGTTGGTTTTGGTGCTACACACCGTAGCATAGCCTTTTTTATGTTTGACCTTCTAGATCATGATTTTGATGTGTAGCCTTGATTTATTTGAGATTTGTGTGTTTTTGTGTGGTTTAGATTAAGTGTGTTTGTTTGTGTGGCTTGGATTGAAGGAGGGTGGGAGTGTATAGAGGGTATTACCAACTCCCACCCACCATTAATCAAGGGTTGAGATTTAATCTTGTTTGGATGAGATGTAAGGCTAGGATTAGGGTGGTTTTGTTTGTAGGGTTGAGATTTGAGTAGGTGAGTTTGGAGGGCTAGATTTGAGTAGGTGAGTTTGGAGGGTTGAGATTGGAGTGGTTTGGTTTGGAGGACCAAGATGGTGACACTTGGCTAGGGTTTTGTTTGAGTGGGAGAAAGAGAATCTCATGTTTGTCTTCTCATTTTGATGGTTTTGTTTTGGGGGTTTTGGCTTGGAGCTTGAAGGAGAAGGAAGGAGAAAGGGGTTTGTCTTGCTTGTGGGCTTTCTTGCATTTTCTTCATCAATGTAAGTAAATAAACTCACTTTTTTTCATGATTTAAAGTAGATTTATGATCATCTCTCTCTTTTTCTAGTTTCATGCATGCCCTTGAATGTTTGAAGAGTGGTTTAAAATGAACTTGATCTTAAATGTGAGTTTGGTATCATGTTTTAAGGTTGTAGTTTTATGTATTTTGACTAACAATTGCTTGAGTACTATTTCCCTTTAGTTGTATTTCAATTTGAGGAGAACCCCCTTGATTTTGGTTTGTTCGCGACGTTCGGCAGCCTACTCGGCACGCCGAATGGGTCAAAGAACACATTCTGGACCGCAGGCGGACTGTAAGGCTTGCCGAGCAGGTCGCGGAGCATGAACACCTCGCCGAGTTAGTTCAGTGCGCCGGGATTAGTTTTGATGCGCCAAAGTGGCCACCGAAGAGGTCGTCGAGACTGAACCCCCTGGATTTGTCACCGAATCTTATTTCAGTCCGCCGAGCAAGTCGATGAGGCAGGCTTCGGTGCAGCGAACACCTTGCCGAAGACCTCGCTGAACCTGAGGACTTAACCTTATTTTATGATATTTGTTAGTTGATACACATAGCATGATTTGTGATTGAAAATTGCTGAAATATACACTCTAGTATAATTGATAGTGTAGTTCACACTATATGATTTGGTTTAGTGAAATTTGTTATGTCAATACATGAAAACGTGTGGTATATACTCTTTAGTTAATCATAATGTACTTTGCTTATAATTTAGGATCAACCTAATCAACTATGATGTTTTAAAAAGCTAATTGTGATTATTTGTATACATGCTTCCTTATGGAACCGTCTCCATGTATGGATGAAATATGATGTTAATTGTGGTTAATTATGATTTCTTACACACTTGTGTCTCATTGGACCCTTGTATATGTGATATGAATACAACGATTAGATTTTGGATCATATGCAAGAGTAACAGATGGTTGATATGCAAACTAGTCTATAATGCACAGTATATACTAAGTGTGATCTTTGGGTTGAGTTATGTGATTTCCTCGTTATGGTTCCACTGTCCACGTAAATTAGAATATGATTCATAATGTTTGTGAATTAAATGGTCTACATGCTTGCTAGTTGTTATTACAACTTGTACACAAAGATTGAATGTTTAGCTAATGTGCAGTCACTCACACGCACAACATTGGCTCTTGACCATGAATTTGGTCTCTGAGTAAGATCATGTTTCCTGAGTTCATACTTCTGGGACTCCTGGTTATTTACATGAGAGTATTATGATCTAGAACTCATAATAAGTGAGGAGACATAGATTTATGTGGGTTGAGGGATTGATCATCCCAATAGACTAGTTGTTGTTTTCTCCCATGGTGCGGGATATGTCCTAGGTGATGATCCCAAGAGAAATGTGGAAAGATGATAGGTGAGGGCACTTCATGTTGGTAAGACCCAATATCCGAATCATGTGAGTTAGCTCTGATAGTTGATCAATAGTGTGTGGTTCTTTGAGGAAGTTCTGGGTGATGCCTTGGGATTCGTCCCTACGATAGAAAATAAGGTGAGGTGCTTGTGTCCTCTAGGTTGAAACCCCAAGAAACTATGTTGCACACATAGAATAATCTGTTATTTTCTGCCATTTATTGGGGGATGGAGTCTGAGTGAGCATCCTTGGGTAGCAAGATTGAGATCATATGAGGAACCCGCATGTACGATTACTAGTCAGAAAGGATCTTATCTTTGGGGGATGGTCTATTCAAACATCTTGCCCAAAAATGGATCAGTCTATGTCGAATCCAGACAGACTCCATGCCTATTGGATATTCTATGTAGTTGTGAGCTTTTGCATTCTGATCTATTAAATGAAAGTACATTATTACTTTTATTGGATTATGTTGTGGTAGCAATCCGCGGTCCAGTAGTAGATCTCGAAGGTCACACCTTGAGATCCGTGCAATTCCCTCCTTGGGATTCGTGCTATGGATTTGGGGCATGACAGCTAGGGCATAGACCTTTCCTAACTGAGGTTGTTGTTGTAACTATTGATGTGGAGGTCTGTTCCTGGGTCCCTTGAATGGTTGCACTTGTTGTACAGGTTTGGGATTCTGCGGGTAGTGTGGCTTCCTCGCAAACTGTTATTGCCCTTGAAAGAAGTTCTGTTGTGGCCTCTTCAGTGCTCGGCATTCTTTGATGTGATGTCTCGATTTCTCGCAGTTGTCACAATTCATGATCTGGTTTCTAAAGCCAAAAGAGTTTGACGGCCCTTGTATTCTCTGCTTCTTTTGCTGTTCTGATTGGTTGTTTCTGAAACTACCCGGTCGGACATTGCTCTTGGTTGATCTCTGATCCATAACCTTATAGAACTCCATCACATTCTTCTCCACTTTCCTTGCACAGTCCACAACTTTGTGGTACTCGGTGAATTCTCTTACATTCAGTCAACTCCTGATGTTCGGCCTCAGTCCGCTCCAAATCGGAATGCTTTCTTCTCCTCTTCATCCACTGGGTACTTAGCAAACTCGGATAGTTCTGTGAATTTTGCTGCATACTCCATCACTGACATGCTGCCTTTCTCGAGCTTCATGAACTCAAGCTCCTTCTCTCTTCTAACTGTCTTGGGAAAGTACTCAAGATAGATGACTTCCTTGAAATTCATCCATGAGCTGATGGGGTTGATCTCCAGTACAGACATCCACCACCTTTGTGCCTCTCCTTCAAGCATGAAGGCTGCAAAACAAACCATATCCAGATCTTCTACCTCCATGACTTCAAATATGTGTTCTATCGAGTCAATCCAGGCTTGAGCTTCAACAGGATCTGTCGTTCCCTTGAAGATGGTCGGTACCAGTTTCTTGAAGATTTCAATAACAGTGATATTCCTCCACGCACTGTTATGGAGTTGAGTCTGTTGTCGTTGCATCACGGTCGCCATATCGCCCATCGCTTGGTATATACCGGCCAGTTGCGGATTGTCGGCGTCGTTCTTCATAGGTGGGTTCAAGCCTGCACGTCAACCTCTTTTACCGGCCATTTGAACTTGTTAAGTTCCTGAAACTTAGATTGATAACACCCAAATTTCTTGTAAGTTAAGAATTCCAGATGATTAGTGCTCAACATTCAACACACAGAAAACTTATGAAATATTTGCACTTTGAAAACTTTCAAATCACAATCACATAAAAAACTTAAGGCAAGCTGATTAAAACGGAGAACAATAGCTTTGATACCAACTTTATCACATCCCAAACCTGAGGATTTACTTGGAAACCCTTAATGATTTAAGACATGACTCACACTCCCATAACATATAGGAGTGGTAGCTAATTTCTCACCACCACTTGAATGCCATTGGACAATTCAAGAAAACGCATAAATGTGAACAATACTTTAATATATTACATCGATTTCTGAGCAAAATAGTAGAAGATAACAATATGAAACAGAGTTCTAGGTTGAAATCAAATATCCCTACTATGCTAGTCCAAAAGGTGAAACCATTACAATCCAAAATATCTTTTTACATCACAATTAGTCAAAATAAAGTTCTTCTTCTTCTTGATTCTCTCCCTACACTTCACCGACCACGGTACCCTCATCTATGGAACCTGAAAGATGGATGCTAGAAAGCATGAGCTATAAAATCCAGTAAGTAAAAGAGTTCAAGATAGTCTAAGATTGGTGTAAGGCCAAAGCCACGATTCAATGATATTCAAGGAGAACAATCGAAAGAAAATGAAGTATAGTAAAGAGGCATGAGGTTAAGTCTTAAATTAATGCATGTTGTGCGCCAAACTCCTAGAATTCACCATGGTGATCTAACAAACAATTCTAGTATGCTATGCAATCTCTTATACTTATTAATGAGACACGTTCCCACATGATCGATCATTCCTTGAGCAAGATGTCTTCTCAATCCATCCCCCCAATACAGGGCTCGTCTCAAGAAGGAGATATTTTATGTGCGCAACATAGTTTTATGGGTTCTCAACCTAAGAGGCACAATCCCCCCCTCCCCCACTTACTTTTTATCACGAGTAATAATCCAAGGTTCCATCACGTGGATTATCTTCGGGAAATCATGTCCATTAACAACTAATAGAGATCTCTCTCTCTCTGAATATACATCAAAGATTTCACTACATGAATTTACCTCGGGAAAAGTATCCATAAGACAAAAGTGAGTATGTTGAGGGTAGCTAATCCCTCAACTCAATCCTGTCAGTCTCCTCACTCAATATGAATTTCATAACATAACACTCTTGTCAACTCTTGAGACCCAACATGAGGACTCCAGATAGAGGGTATTGCTCATGAACCATGTTATGGTCAAGAGCCAATGTTGTGCAAGTGATGAGGTGCACATTAACTAAACATTCATCTTTCTTGTTTGCAGGGTGCATTATCGAGTACTAATGATTCATAATATCATTATTCATGTATAACTAACTATAGTTTACAAGTCATATGTTCTTGAGGAATAATTGTTTATTCATAAAGAAGGAAGTACATAAGCAATGTAGTTTAGAACACAAGTGTCAACATTTCTAATCTAATCAACCCAAATTAAGCTCAAGAATGGAAGATCAAACAAAAAGAACTAAGGTTGTGATTCTCGAAGGATCGAGGGTCCGCTGAGCGTTCTCGGTGGGGTCCTTGGCGCATCGAACCAGTCTCGGCGACATTTCCAAGGACTCAGCATTTTTCTCAAAACTCTTTGACGCACCGAGCAGGTCTCGGCGACATTTCCAGGGACTCGAAATTCCCCAGAATCCTCGGCGCACTGAACAGGTCTCCAAAGGCTCCTGAAGGTGTTCGACGTACGGTTAGGCGCACCGAGAAGGTCACCCAGAATCCTCGGTGCACTGAACAGGTCGGGCCATTTTCTTAATGTTTCCTCTCAAAAGAATACCATGTGACACAAGAACTTGAAATAAACCATTCATCACACCTTTCACACAACAAATATCATAAATCATGCATTTTAAGCATCATTCAAACTACACAACAACATGAATCTATTCTTGCCAAAGGAAACTTGAAATGAGGTGAAAAATCATCAAAAGTAGACAATGAGCATCTAATTCAATATAAGAATACATTGAACAAATTTACTTACCTTAGGAAGATAGAAAATGATTCAAATCAACACAAATACAAGTCTCAAGCTCCTCTTCTTCTCCATGCTTCTCCAACCAAGAATTTTCCAAAACCTTGTGCATACCATGTCTCTCATGTATGGTGGAGACAAACCATTAGAGAGCCATGCCCCTAGTGTGTAGGTTCAATGTGTTGTCTCAAGCAAAAACCCTTGATTTCAACCACTACAATCTAAACCATTGAACTTTTTACATAAGTGGGGGTTGGTATTCCCCCCACCTAACATGTCTCCTCCAATCCTAGCCTTACAATTCAAAACAAAGGGAAATACACAATCTTGACTACACATCATAATTAAAAAGAATCAATGAGATCCTAGCCACACATCGCACATAAAAAGGGCCATGCTTGGGTGTGTAGCGCTCAAGTCTATACGGCAAAATCACAACCATTCGCAAGGTCAAGGTCAACCTAATGGTTAACCAAAGAAATGGAAATTCAATCCCTAATTGTTAGCAAATCAAACATAATTCACTACAGGAATTCAGGTCATTACAAGAACGTAGTAGATATTCAGAGTTTCCTTGGTCTTGCGGGCTACTACAGGAGGTTCATCGAGGGATTCTCCACCATTGAAACACCATTGACCCTCTTGACAAGGAAAGAAGTGAAGTTCGATTGGAACGAGAGATGTGAGACGGCGTTTGAGGAGCTCAAGAAGAAGTTGACCTCAGCCCCAGTTTAAGTTGTACTTGTCGCTAGACAGAAGACGGAAGTTTACATTGACGCATCCTTGCAAGGCTTAGGTGTTGTGCTTTTGCAAGATGGTCGTGTAGCGGCATATGCTTCGCGACAACTTAAGGTTCATGAGCTCAACTACCCTACTCATGATCTCAAGTTGGCCGCAGTTGTATTTGCCTTGAAGTTTTGGAGGCATTACTTGTACGGAGAGGAGTTTGAACTGTACTCAGATCACAAGAGTTTGAAGTGCATTTTCACTCAGAAGGATCTCAACATGCACCAGAGGAGATGGTTAGATTTGGTTAATGACTACATCTAGACACTCCACTATCATCTTGGGAAGGCGAATGTTGTAGCTGAAACATTGAGCCGTAGACCGCAAGGGATTTTATCTTAGTTGATGCGCTAGGAATGGAGTCTTCAGGAGACCTTAGCAGATTTGAGAGTTCTGCCAGTGAACCAGCAGAGCCATGGTTACCTTTCATCTTGGTAGCCAGACCTTCGTTAGAGCATCGTATAGCAACTTGCCAGAAAGATGACAAGAACGTACTGTTGTTAGCAGCCGACGACAGTAAGCCAGAATGGGTGGTACACTCAGACGGACTGATTAGATAACAGGGTCGCCTTTGTGTTCCAGAGCATCAAGACATCGTGAGAGACAGATATTGGAAGAGTCACACAAGTTGCGGTATTCCATTCATCCGGGAAGTACCAAGATGTCCTGAGACTTGCGAGTGAACTATTGGTAACTGAATATGAAGAGAGAGATTGCACAGTTCATTGCGAAGTGACTTACCTGTCAATAGGTTAAGGCTGAGCACATGAGATAAACGGGATTATTATAAGCTTTGCCTATAGCGGAGTGAAAGTGGGAGCACATCACCATGGACTTCGTAGTCGATTTGCTGAAGACACGAGGTAGCATGGACTCGATTTGGGTGATCGTGGACTGGTTAACCAAATCAGCCTACTTCTTACCAGTGAAGATTCTAGCTTAAGCCGAGGAGATCATGTGACTATATGTTAGAGAGATTGTGCAACTTCATGGGCTTCCTGTGAGTATTGTTTCGGAATGAGGTTTGTTGTTTACATCGAGGTTTTAGGAAGGATTGTAGAAGGCTATGGGCACACAGTTAGATTTGAGTACAGCATATCACCCGTAGACAGATCGCCAGATAGAGAGAGTGAACCAAGTATTGGAGGATATGCTTAGAGCTTGCGTGATGGACTTCGGTAGTAGATGGGGAGAACATCTACCTATGGTAGAGTTTTCTTACAACAACAGTTTTCACTCGAGCATTGGCATGGCTTCATTCGAAGTGTTATATGGTAGATCGTGCCGTTCACCAGTTTGTTGGGCAGAAGTTGGAGAGAACATTGTTCTTGGACCATATCTAGTACAAGAGACGACAGCTAAAGTGAAACTCATTCATGAGAGATTGAAATCAGCACAGGGTCGACAGAAAAGCTACGCAGACCATAGAAAGAAAGAGCTAGAGTTTGCAGTTTGTGACCATGTATTCTTGAAGGTTTCCACTAGGAAAGGAGTGATGAGATTCGACAAGAGAGGGAAATTAGAACCACGATACGTTGGACCATTTGAAGTACTAGAGCGCATCGGACCAGTGGCATACAGAGTTGCTTTGCCACCATAACTTGCAGCAATTCATGACGTATTCCATGTATCACTACTAGGGAAGTACGAACTAGACCCTTCGCACGTACTAGATTGGAGCGAGTTGCAGCTTACAGAAGACGTATCATACATAGAGCAACCGATGAAGATTTTGGATTGAAAGAAGCAAGTATTGAGAACCAAGATCATTCACTTAGTGAAAGTTCAATGGGAACATCACGGTGAATCTAGAGCATCATGGGAGTTGGAATCGGACATTCGGGAGCGTTAACCAGAGCTATTCATGGATTGAGGTACGCAATTTCGGGGATGATGTTTTTAAGGGAGGTAGGTTGTAGTGACCTAAATCCTCTAATAGAAGGATTCATTAACTTATAATTTATTATATGGTATTTTATTTGCATCTAACTATATAAATGACAAATTAAATTGGTATAAGGGTTATTTTAATAATTAAAGTTATTATTTTGGGGGTCCTTAGTGTAATTATTATCTAAATGGGGTATTATCAGTTATTTAATTAAGTGTATTCTAATTCTTCACGTACAAGGCTACATGGGAATTAGAGTTGGATTAGCTTGAGGAGAGAGAAAGGAAGTTGATAAATAT